>JBAJMU010000009.1:10934438-10954370 GCA_037952995.1 Hyposoter didymator | reverse complement strand
CTCCTCAGCCCTTCCTCCCCTTCAACGTATTCACTCGAGCATGACTAATGAGATTCATTTTGTATTTTACAGTTAACCCTCTGATCCCTCCCTTGGCGCATCGACCATATTCTTTTCGTCCTTTTCTCTGCATCCCGATCTTTTGCCCTTGCTTCCCTGCCTCTGCGCTTGAGACACCGACTGCTGAGGGAACGGGACAGTCAGACCCCAAGTTTCAATTTCTCCTCGCCACAAGTTTTTTCGGAATTCAAATCTCTTCTGACTGATACTCACCCATCTCGAATATTTTATCATCAGAACTTTCGTGTTGCTAAAAAATTATTTTTCCCTCAAAATTCGCAAATAAAATATTTATCGTCAGATTCCATTGATAAAAAAATCTCACAGATGATTTAGAAATTTCTTCAGACTTCCAATTCTCGTCTAAAAAAAATGATTTAATTGAAGCAAATGTTCATTCCTTTCGCAAATTTCCCATCAGAATTTTTCGTGTTGCCAAAAGATTGTTTTTCCTTCCAAATTTACAAACAAAAAATCATTTTACAAATTTTATTAACAAAAAATCATAGAAACAGAAAAAATGATTCAGATTTTCAGTTTTTGTCAACAAAAATGATTTTATTATTTTTTTCAACGTCCCCATTTGAAATTCCCATTGAATTTTTCTTTCGAACCCAAACAAACCCAAACAAATTTTCACACACACACAGAAAAGGGGAAAGTCTAATTTTTGGGTAGCACTCGAGTATCAAATTCGTGCAATATCTTTGCTGTTGAGATTTTAATGGACGTGATACACGTCGGCCATTAATTCGTCCCGTACACACGTGACATGTGCGCCCGAGTGAAAATGTTAAGGGATGCTAATAAGAAAAACGATCGGGCTGTAAAATTGTGGGCGCGAGTATTCAAAAGAGAAAAAGGGAGAGAGAGAGAGAGAGAGTGAAAGAAAAAGAGAAAAACACGTCACACTGATTGCACATCCGTTTCCGGGCGCAGAAAACGTCGCTATACTTATTTCGTTGAATGTCCCATTGTAAAATCAACCCCTGCGTGTATATTCGCACAGCGAGAACGAAGAGACCGAAACATAATATTTATTGCCGACTTCCGTTCAATTAGGGCTTGACGGTTCATAGAGAGGGGTTGCTCGACGCCACTCAACATATATATATTTTTCTCACTACCAGCAAATACATCGCTTCTCATACAAATCCATACACATGTTAAAAAAAATCCCTTAAGCTTGCTCGACTCTCTTGGAAGCATTTCAACTTATTGTATCTCCTTCGATCTTTTCGCAATATCCTGTCACTCTTGTTATTCGAGACGGAATGGGGTGCAGACGTCTTCGTGATTCAGACACACGTGAACAGGAGTTATTTTTAAATTCAGTAATACCAACGCAGGTATGAGATTTTACTAGACATTTTTCGAGGCTCAAAAAATCTTGGTAAAAAAAAAATAAACATTACGAAATTCCATGTATTTTTCAATTTTCTGCTTAATTGTTAAATAAACATTTGGATTGTTTAAACATTCATCGAGGCTCGACGACTGGAAGACGAAATTTGTGATTTAAAACGTAATTTGAAAAGTTATTGAGTAATCATTAATTATCTCTAATTAGGATATTTATATTTATTTATATTTATATTTAATAAATTAAATAATTATGAAATAAATTGAATTAAATTAATTGTAAAATTAATGATTAAATTAATTATTTTACAATTGCAAATAAATNCAAATAAATAATATTATAATTTATTAAATAATAAGTTTTACAATATTTTAATAAATATTTTATAAATGAGTGAATTTATAAATAATTATGAATTCTATAAAATTGTAATAAATTGTATAAATTATATAAATGAATTAAATGATTATTTATTGCCAAAATTATCGGAGTAATTTTTGTAAATATGCAATAAATATGCAGATTGATTTATCGAGCAATTTTTCCAAAAAACAGCTTTTTAAAAAGAATTTTATAAAACTAAATGTGTCTCGAAATTCAGACAAGAATAAATAATCCCTCTAGATCGTGAAAATCATCACGGGTCCCATGGTGTAATGGTTAGCACTCTGGACTTTGAATCCAGCGATCCGAGTTCAAATCTCGGTGGGACCTTCGAGCCATCATTCGTTTTTTTTTCTCTAATTTTTTTTCTCTATCAAAGTGAATGTAATGGGATTATTTTTCTCATCAATTTAGTTGATCGGACAAGAACATGCAATTTTTATTTCACCGTTTCTCCATTTTGCTATCTGCCGATGCCTCCAGCTGCAACTTTTATCGAGCTCAATTTCGATGTCGTATGATTCAACTGATAAAGTATTACACGCTTGTAATGTAATTACCTTTCCATTATTCACGTTACGTGGTATTCCTCGACCTCGTCCCTTATTCCCCTTGCCACTGGCAGAATCTCAATTCGTAAAGGGAATTCCCTGCCAAATCGACCCGTTCAATGGTTCGTTAGTTTTTTTAATTGCTCCGAAAATACTTCGTGCCATTGAAAAATAAATCAAAGAAATAAAAATATAAAAATTAAAAAATAAAAAATAAAATAAAATTCAAAAATTATTAAAATTCTTATTTTCAACAATTTTTGAAATCGTACAATATTTTTGGAGCATTCGAAGCAGGCTTTCTCCCACGTTCCTTCATGTACGAATCGCATTTTTTTCTTCGGAATGCATCCATCAAAATTGACAATAATTATGTAATTTGTTTTTTTTTTTTGGGCCTTTTAATCTTCGACATTTAACGCCCCATACGTTTGTACATACTCGCTGCTCTGCGTATAGCTCTCGTTTCCTTATCTCCCGTTTTAGCAAGCGGAGTGATTGGATGCACTGGGCTCGTGAGTCTCTCTGACAGGTCTTATCTCTCATCAACAAAACCACTCGACGTTTGTCGAGACTTTTATTGTTCGCAATTGCACAAATTTTCTCTTGGTCCCTTTATCTTTCTGGTGTGGTCTCGAAATCTCACCAGAGCGGTTTTTATCGATTGTTTTGACGAGATGCATCGAAACTGAGGAAAGAATGAATTTTTCTTCGATAAATATTTGATTTTTTAATTAAAAAAATGTTGAAAAAACTTTTTTCATTCGGGCGAGACACTGTGTGGAAAAAATCTCGAAATTTAGACGAAAATGTGAGACACTGTCAGGAAATAGCGATTTGCTGATTTTTTCATGAATATTGTCGACTATTTGGTCGAGAACAAATTATCCTTCGAAATTTTAATGAGAAAAAGAGTCTTATGGAGATTTTGAAACACTGACAATTAAATGTTGTTAAAAAAAGGTCGATATTTTGTTCAAAACGTTAAAATAAATATTTTTGGATAATTTCAAAATTTTCGTAATTTCGACAATATTTATTATTTCTAACGAAACTGTCAGCAAAATTTACGAAAGGAATGACAAAAATTTGCTTCTCCAAGAGACTTTCTACAATATTTCTTGCTGGCGTGACAACATTTTTGTGATTTTTCGGAAATAAGTTTGCTCGAACAGATCAACAAAATATCCAACTTTTCCAACAATATTTTCTTCCCAGTAAAATAAAAATCGATCTATTCCCATCACGTGATTAAATTTTCCACATAACAACGTAAACATCCGCATGCAAAATCGTTGCCTGCTGCCGATCTCGGCACTTGAAGACGCCCACAGTCTTCTCGTGATATCTCATATTCATTGAGACATGAAATTAACGTAATTAAGCATTTCTGCCTGCGGGGAAAGCGTATTTAGCTTTGAAACGTGTTCCTCGTCGTTCTCTCGATCTCAGTGTCCCGGGTATCGCGGAAGGAGGATTCTGAGGAGGGGGTCAAAGTGGAAAAGCTTTTGCAGGTCGAAACGACGAGCGTTATACCGCCAGACAACGAGATTCCACCTCAGATCGTTACCGGAAGTTCATCAAGATGTGACAACGCCACCGTGAAACTGGATCTCTCATCGTGCGTCCACGACTCTCTCTCTCTCTCTCTCTCGGTCGCTCTTTATTTCTGGTCTCGAGCGGATACCCGAGGCTCTCGTAAAATACTTTCTCAATTTAAATTTCAGTCGATCCTTCCAACAGCACACGCTCCGAGGTTTAACTGGGTAAAGTACGAGGAGCATATACGAGCGAGAGACTAGCGATGCTCGCGAGTGAGCTTAACGAGCGTAACCATCCCCTTAACCCCCGTCCCCCCTCCTTTTCCTCTTCCCGTAACTCCAAGACCGCTGGCGCCCTCGAACCGAACCTCCCACCATCTCTATAAAATATCGCATGAAATGAGAAAAGCCCGGACACTTGTGAGTTTCGATCTTGGCGGAGATTCATGGACCGAGATATAGGAAACATCTTCTCGTATCTTTGACGGAGGGCACATCGAGCTTTATCCTTTATATTCACCCACACACACATATCGCCAATATTTAAATCATATATATGTATAGAATCTCGCCCTCGCGAGGCTTTATACGCGCGGGAGATATAATGGTCTTGAGGAGTGTTTGCGAATGGCTCGTTCTATGATCTCTCAACGAGAGAGATTGTTACGCCTCGCGCGAGGTATATCAGATCGAGACGCTGCTTCGACGACTCTCTCGCCTTTCAATCGATCTCCGCAGAAACCAATGTTTCTGCGAATAAATAATTCAATCATACTTGAGTCTCGAGAGTTTGGAATTACGATTAATTTTCACGGTGTGCATTGTCGTGACGGTTATTATTTATCTGGATGGACATTTTCCCAGATGCTCTGCGCGACGCGTTCGTTGCATTTTATTTTTCCCAATACGGAGCATTTTCGTCTTCGTGCTTCGGAACAATCGACCCGATGAGGCCGATAAAGCGGATCAGGAAAATATCTCGTTTGAGAATAATTCAACGTGCAGCTTCATCTTCTTTGAGGAAAATTATCAAGGACGTTGTATGCTCAATTTTCTATCCATAGAATTCTTTCAAATTTGCACCACACACAAAGTTGCAATTTTCAATATTTAATATTTCGAATTCTAAATGGTGAAGCCTCTTAAAAATTTGGACACACTTTTGTGTAACATCGAAGTAGCTTTATTCAATTTTTCAAAAAAATCGGTCGTAAAATTTTTTCGAAATTTTGATTATTACATAAAAAATACAGATTGCCTCGGAAAATCTTGGATTTAGAGTTTGTTGTTCTTTAGTTTTTTATAGATATTTAGTCATTAATAGATATTTAGATATCTATTTATAAAAATCACAATTTCCAATAGTTTCTCACAAGAGCGTGAGTTAAAAGTTGCAATTTTCAACATTAAATATTTCGATTTTTAAATGGTGAAGCCTCTTAAAACTTTGCACACACTTTTGTGTAACATCGAAGAAGCTTTATTCAATTTTTCAAAAAAATCGGTCGTTAAATTTTTCCGAAATTTTGTTTATTACATAAAAAATACAGATTACCTCGAAAAATCTTGGATTTAGAGTATTTTGTTATTTAGTCAATTTGTAAAAACGTTTTTTTCATGCAAACGATTTTGTATGTAATAAAAAGTGAAAAGAAAAATTTAGATTGAACCGTCGTGATCCAACGTGCTTAAAATCGCGATCCACTTATTTCTGTCCCGAGTTTAAAGTTTCCAAATCGTTTGGACGTCCCGCAAAGATTTCGATAGCGTATTACACACACTTAGACTTGCGCGGATACTTTCGTGT
This sequence comes from Hyposoter didymator, assembly GCA_037952995.1. Lineage (NCBI taxonomy): Eukaryota > Metazoa > Arthropoda > Insecta > Hymenoptera > Ichneumonidae > Hyposoter > Hyposoter didymator. The sequence continues at coordinate 10,948,664 of JBAJMU010000009.1, read as the reverse complement.
GTCTCGATTCAGAGTTTCAACTCGTTTAGGTCATAAAGCGACGCCATCGGGCTATCGCCTTATCCTCCTCGCTCAAAGATATATAAAGCTCCACGACGCGCTTCTTTTCGCTCGCGTTTACCTCTCTTTCTGACAAATTCAATCCTCCCTCCAAGTTTATATTTATATTATCTTACTACAAGTTATAAGATACAGCTCGGCGCGGGTATCAAATTTACCACGCGCGATTGGATCCCAAACATTTTATCGAGTTTAATTTTAAGAGTGAGCGCCTTCGGCATTAAATCCCTTAACAGCTTCCGTAGCAATAAATAATATTATGCATACAGTTCAACTTTTCGAGGTCTTGGCTGCCATTTCTTTTTGCCCAAAATAATCGCTGTCATGTATTCATCGCTTGACTATGGATTTACCCAGTTTTTTCATCTACAGGGAGCCACAAAATGTGCAAAACGATTTTTTCAACGGAAACAATTTTCAAATTTCGATTTGCAGCGTTTTTTTTAAATTGCATTTAAAATAAACAATTTCGACAACTGTTCTAGAAAATGAAGAGGAAGTACAGAATTGTACGCAACATCTTAAAAAATTTGCAGAAATTAGAGCGATTGAACAATTTTTCAAAAAACTCAAAATTTCGTAAAATTCAAAAAATCATAAAATTCAAACCGTTCAACCGATATTTTCCAAATTCAATACCAACCTTCCTATCATGATACTCTATTCATAAAAATAAAATTAGTAAGAAATCTTAAAATTTGCGGAAGTTAGAGCGTCGCCACAATTTTTTTGAAAATTTCAAAATTCCGTAAAATTCGTATTTTTCTAGCGATTCCAACAAAATTCTCAGAGAACGNCTCAGAAAACGAAGAGTTTGTATGGATGAACATCTGTGCAAAACGGGAGCCCTGTAGCTCAAACCGTTCCCGAGTTACGAACGTTTGAATTTTCCATTTTCCATTTTTCGATGTTTTGGGAAATTTGCTTCCTCTATGAGGAAGCAAAAAGGAGAAAAGTGTTTGCTGCTTTTCGAAATAAAAACAATCCTGTTGTTTATTATTAGAAAGAGCCTGTAGAATTTTCCTATACCGTGTGCGTACACAGAAAATACTTGAGGTGCAGCAGCAGCAGCAGCAGCAGGGGGAGAATTGAAAGAGCTGTGAGCCTCGGGGCAATTAAATAAAATGTGATACGCTAGGAGCCGAGTTATGACTGAGAATCTTTATGGTTTATGACCAACGGCGTATTCCTTAAATCCAGGCATAAAGCGGATCCCTTCTCGCATCCTATTACACCCCAATTTTTTTCCATCCGATACGTTTTCCAAGCAAGCGAATTAAATAATGCATGGAAAAAATTGTTTTCTTCCGCGTGAATAATTGAATTTTTTTCAAACCGATGAAACTCTTGACCGAAGAAAAATTAGCATCATTTTAATTGCTCTGACAAGGCGTCCCATGGGGTCCGCCATTTTGGTACCAAAAACTATATGCATTTTCTTTTTATTTACCAACTTATTTACGATAAAAATGATTACACCTAATCAGGACTATATGTATTCATAAGAATGGAGACAGTTGACGAGGAGAGTTTGGTGAAGCAGCAGAAGCGAGGAAAATTCTGCACGAACAACCCTCACCGGTTGTTCGTCGAGGAGCAGCCAAGGAAGCGCCTTGAGCCAATTTTCTCTCGTCGCTCGTAAAAGTCCGCGCTGTTGAAGATTTACGCGCGTCACGGCAATTATAACGTGTTTTATAACAACAAAAAGTGAGGAGGACTCTTCGGCAACTCTCATGCCACCCCCAGCCCCTCGCAACAACCCCTATCCGCCTGGTGCTGCTTCCTCCGCGCGCTTCTTTTCACGAGAACAGGACACGCTTCTTATTCTTACGATGACTACCGGTGCAAAACCACCCCCTCGAACTTATATCGTAAAAATGTTATTAGACTGGCTGATGCGTCTCGCCAACCCCCTTAACCCTCCATTCCTATACACAACACTCTTGCTTCGATCTGTACCAACCTCCGCCGTTTAAACAAGCTAAGAAATATTCTTTCTTCAGCCTCTTTAAGTGCCCAAGCTTTGCCGCATCAATAGCTCTTCCTCGCTATTCGAAAAACGTTCGTAAAAAAAATACAAATCGGCTTCCACCATTTTTGCAATTCCCAGAGGCTCCTCCGTGGAAAATCGTTCGAGCAATCGTTTAGGGACGTTGAGTACGTACATATGCAACTTGTCAATGTTAATTGTTCAACAAATAGCTTTTCAATCGTCGTGAAATTTTTACATGACCTTCTGAATACTCAATGCAAAAAAAAATACCAAATTTTAATAATTCTATCGTCATTAATTTAACCACCTTAAGGGTTGAAATAAAAAACGATAAGAAAATGTTAAAATTTCACGACAAAATTAACATTTTGTTAAGAAATTTTTTTTTTAAACCGGATAAAAAAAATATTTATCAATAAACTTGCTTTTGGTTTCGTTCCGTTTCAGTTTATCGTGGATATTAAAAAATTTCGAGGTAAAAAAAACGAGCTTGTGAAATTTTGACAAGATTAAAAAAAAAAAATACCAAATTTTAATAATTCTATCGTCATTAATTTAACCACCTTAAGGATTAAAATCAAAAACGATAAGAAAATGTTAAAATTTCACGAAAAAATTAACATTTTGTTAAGAAATTTTTTTTTAAACCGGATAAAAAAAATATTTATCAATAAACTTGGTTTCGGTTTCGTTCCGTTTCAGTATATCGTGGATATTAAAAAATGTCGAGTTAAAAAAAACGAGCTCGTGAAATTTTGACAAGATTTAAAAAAAAAAAATAGAAAATTGTCAGAAAATTTCTTATCGGTCCGGATTTCGGACTCAACGTCCTCAAAACGATTGTTAGCAACAAAATGTTACAAAGGCTTTGAAATTCCGTTTCGATCGACACGAAATAACTCGTAGCCGGTTATTTCGCTCAGGACGAATATTACAGGTGCACAATATTACAGAGCCATACGTAACTGCCTGTAAAAATTGTTTGCCTAGCAAATTTAACAGATCGTTTTATACGGCATAGTTATATACTTGGATGTATATTGTCGTAAGAGGTTTTTTACTGCGGCTTCTTTATATTACGTACGCTTCAAGGAATATTCTCTTGATACAGCTTCTTTTTGTCTCTCGGTTAAACGGAAGCGGTGGATGTATAGGCCGGAGGCTAAATACGAAAATATAAGCGTTGGTACGTGCACGAGTTGATTTACAGACGAAAAAGGCAGCGAATAAGAACGTCGAGTATTGGAATAGCTGCGGCAAATTGAACGGAAAATAACGTGGATGAGGTTTTTCTGTTTCTCCGGAAAGAAAAATCCAATTACGAGCTTTTCCTGGCCATTTTTTTTTCTAGTAATTATAAATTTTTTATTGTTTCTTAATTTTTTGCTTGTCCCAAGAGATTTCCCATGCGGATGATCGGATGCGAGTATCTCTTGTAATTCGGTATGGAAATTTAACATTCGGACTTGGCAGCCATTCTCGAACAACCCTTAACAACAGTCTGCGTAGTTTTAGTGACTTAATTATCGCGATAAAGGGTAATTACGTCGAAAGTCGTCGACGTCGTCGTCGGCAGCGAAGCATTTTGTCTTGCACTTAAGTAAACTCGTATAACGAAGAGGCATGCAAAAATTTCATTCTCTTTTGTCTTTACGACATTAACCCCAAGCAAATATATGTCTATTTTACTTGCATCGCTTTTACTTACCCTCGCCCTCCTGCTGTTGGCCTCGTCAACACTGCTCCCTTGGCTTTTCGGTTACGGCTATAATTTTATAGTTTTATGTTAACTTCATCGGCTGCTCAAGATTTTTTGCTTTTTCGAGGGTGAGCACGAGGTCGTTTCGGTTTTAAACTTTCACGGCGTTGCTCCTTTAACTCTGCCACGTCCCAGAATTAATAAAATGTCAATTCGTGACGAAAAATTATTTTTCTTGCGAGTAAAATTCACTTGAAGAATTTTTTTAGATTTTTTAAAAAATTTTTTTATTAAAAAAAATTTTCGAGGGCACGAAAAAATTATTTTCGATATTTAGAATTTTTCGGGGTTCGTTTATCAACAAATTCATCGATTTGTTTATAAATTTTCAAGTAAACAACCGAATCGGACGAAATACATCGCAGTAGTGAGTCAGATAAAAATTTTAGTTGCAAGAACGTCAAGCCTTCGATAGCTCAGTTGGTAGAGCGGTGGACTGTAGTAGGAAAGTAAATACGGAAATCCATAGGTCGCTGGTTCAAATCCGGCTCGAAGGAAAACATTTTTTTTTTCCAATTTTCATTATTTTTGCTCCCAAGTTGTTGCATTCGTACCGAACGATGTTTAAATTATTTTTCATTAAGAAAACTCGCGAAATTGTTCGCTAAAAACTTGGAAAAAATAAAAAAAAGGATTTTTGTGCTCGGATGAAAATAAAAAGCAGGTTCCACCGAGATTTGAACTCGGATCGCTGGATTCAGAGTCCAGAGTGCTAACCATTACACCATGGAACCGTACGAACGAGATTTCGTTGGGAAACGAAATTCCGTAACGGTTTACAGACGTTCCATTACTATTCTATGGGTTCCCATGATGTCCAGATATATATAGATATATAAAATATATATAGACACCGAAATGCAGTTCGTCCCTTGGCAATAGACCGAACGTCGTTACACCGGACGCGAATTCCAATTACAAACACCTGTAATACGGAATTACATCAAACACACGTTTTCGAGGGTTTCGATTGTCAATTTGACCCGTGTCGCCAGCAGCGCTTCGCTTCACAAAACACATCGTTACGACATTCTCTATATAATACATATATATCTCTATAAATGCTCGCGGATAACCATCAAGGGAATAATCCACCTGTTATCGTGTACAGAGCATTTCCCATTGATCGTTGTTTCGGTCTGATTAAAAAAAACATTGATGATGAAACGTCGATGTTGTTCATTCATTATTCTCAATAAAAAGCTCGCTCACGTGCAGCTGCATCGGAGTCATTATTCAGCCAAAGCGCACTAAGAGCTTTATAAAAGATTTTTCTGCAGTCACGTTTCCAAATTTCCATCAAAACAAAAAGCGTTAAAAATTCAAAAAATTCTCGATGCATTTTCGGAATATTCCTGAAAAATAAATTTTGTCAAAAAACGTCCAAATTTTTGTTTCGTTTCTAACGAAACTTTCAGCAAAATTTCCAACTGATATGAAATTTTTTTCCTGCAACAACAAAATTTTCACGATTTAAAAAAAAAATTTATTCGAAAATATCCAACAAATTTTTCTTTTAAAAAATTTTTTTTTCCATAGTGTGTAAAGTTGAACGTCGAATCTGATTGATTAAACGATTTTTCATTATTCAAATTCATTCCTAATCGACACCAAAACCCATAAATTCACTCTACTCGCTCCACGGGTCTCTCAGACCCATGTGTGTCTACCAAGAGCTAATTAAACGCCAACACAACTTTGCTTATCGTGTGTTTAATTTCTCTGTGTAACTGACAATAGCAATAGCCACATGGATACATACATATTATATCTATTTACGTACAATAGTGCGTCGAGTATACGGAGAGCATGTATATCTGGCCTGGTGAATGTGTATGGGGATCAAGATCCGTTGCGATTGAGATCTCTCCCAAGAGACATCCCCAAGGGGTGTAGACGATGCAGTCACGGTGTCCAAGTAATTAATCAGGACTCTATATACCGTATATATGTGTTAATACACATATGTCATCCATTTGACAAATACATATTATGTGTTATGTACATGCTATGTACATTTATAGAAATTAAATTATTCCATGTGCAGCCACTGCATATTGTCGAAATAAAAACAGTTGACATTTATTTCTGTATATATTTATTTATCCGGCACGAAATATATGGCAGTGTTATTGTGTTTCATCCTGAACGTTGACTATTTCTTGTGGCACCCTCGTGTTACAATCACTCTGGTGGAAACCACTCAAATTAATTTCAAGTTGAACAAACATATTCTTCGAGATCTGACAGGATGTCCTGATGACATCCAATCAGGTTCTTTCTCCCTAAGCCCGAAAGGGCGAGGGTAATGGTTATCGAAAACGAAGGATTCACTGCTGGTAAATACGTTCGTGTGTATATCAATGTATTTATTAAATGTCGCTCCTCGTTTCGATTAATTTGTCATTTTAAAAAATTGATTAATTAATTTAATTTGAACGAAAATTAACTAAACGAATTACTTTGAATATTTGAATTATTAATTTTTAAAATTGGATGACAGTTCCGTAAGAAATAAAATATTGGAATTGCAAAAATTTGGAATATTTGGAAATTGCCCGAAAATATTTTGTTTTCAAAAGAAAATTGAATAATTAATTCATTAAATTTGAATGAAAATTAACTAAACGAATTACTTTAAATATTTGAATTATTAATTTTTAAAATTGGCTGACAGTTCCGTAAGAAATAAAATATTGGAATTGCTAAAATTTGGAATATTTGGAAATTGCCCGAAAATATTTAGTTTTTCAAAGAAAATTGAATAATTAATTAATTAAATTTGAATTAAAATTAACTAAACGAATTACTTTAAATATTTGAATTATTAATTTTTAAAATTGGCTGACAGTTTCGTAAGAAATAAAATATTGGAATTGCAAAAATTTGGAATATTTGGAAATTGCTCGAAAATATTTAGTTTTTAAAAGAAAATTGAATAATTAATTAATTAAATTTGAATTAAAATTAACTAAACGAATTACTTTAAATATTTGAATTATTAATTTTTAAAATTGGCTGACAGTTCCGTAAGAAATAAAATATTGCAATTCAAAAAATTATGAATATTTGAAAATTGCCCAAAAATATTCAGTTTTTCAAAGAAAATATTAATTTTCGAGTTTTCACGAGATTTCGTAACTCATAGAATTTTTTTTTTCAATTTTCAGAAATCCTTAAGTTTGCGATAAAAAAATGTTGATTTATTTTGTTTTTTGGCTCGTTTTCTCGATTTAATTTTCGATTTAATTTCGACCACGTGTTAAAATGGTGCTCTTCTTACGGTTGGGTTATTCGTGACTGACAGCATTGTCGCACAGCAGGGAGAAAGAAAATGGTTGGAAAGTGAGACACTGCCAGACAATACTTGGTCTCTCGAGCCTGGTGGATCATCCCCCTGCTCTGCTCGCCCCCGCAATTCCTCCTTTTTCGAACGAGCCTCCTACACCCGGACCGCACGAAAGTCTCTTGAATGAGATTTTTGTATGGGAACACGCGTCAAACACGAAAGAGAGAAAACACCAGCGTGTCGCGTTACGCACCGGAGGTGGCGACTCTCTCGTCAAAAACTATGTGACACATTCGAGGGAGCACAGCGCAGGAGGAACCGAGGCCAAAGGAAAAAGGGAACAAGTGGCATTGTTAAATCGTTTTAGATTCGATCACTCGGATGAATCACAGATTTGGCATGCTTCGACGATTTCACCAGTGGACCAGAGCAGCCTTTTCCACCCTCTCTCAACCCCCCCCCTCCTCCTTTTTTCTTTCTCTTCTCTTTTATCGCCAACTTGTCATGTTTTCGTTCGTCTCGTCACCTTTTTTCTGGGATTCAATTAAAATTCGTATTTTTATCCAAAATGGATTCAATCGATCGATATTCTCATCCTGTGTTTCCTTATGGAGAGAGCTATGCGACGATGAGATTTTTTTTTCCAGCTTCCAATGTCAATTCGCTTAAAATTCTCCAAAACATCGAAAAATCGTATTTAGAAAAAATGGCCAGATGTGTGTGTGTGTGTGTTTTGAGACTGAAAAATTCAAACGTTCGTAACTCGAGAACGGTTTGAGCTACAGGGCTCCCGTTTTGCACAGACGTTCGTCTATACGAACTCTTCGTTCTCTGGGATTTTTGTTGGAATTGCTAGAAAAATACGAATTTTACGGAATTTTGAAATTTTCAAAAAAACGTGTCGACGCTCTAACGTCCACAAATTTAAAAATTTCTTACTCATTTTTTTTTTATGAATAGAGTATCATAATGGGAAGGTTGGTATCGAATTTGGAAAAAATCGGTTGAGCCGGTTTGAATTTTATGATTTTTCGAATTTTACGAAAATCTGAGTTTTTTGGAAAATCGTTTTTAATTTTTAAGTTTCAACTATTTTTGTTGTGCATTTTGAGCAAACAATTGAACGACTTGCAATTTTGAATTGCCCACGCGCATCCAAGTGACTCTCCGGTAATAATTGAGCCTGTGCAAAGAAAGTGTGCGGGTAGCAAAAGAAAAGAGGAAATTGGCATGGCTCTGAAACGTGGATTAATGAGATAAGGGGCAGGCACGTCGTTTTTCGTTTTTTTTTCTATGAGATTTGGTTGAGGTTAAAGTCGCGGAGGCTGTTCGTGTAACGAAACAGCAGAGAGCATAATGAGCAATCTTTTTTCCCCTTCGCGTTCTCGTGCTCTGCGCTGTGAATTGTTATAATATATAAATATATATTTCGTAGACCGCACCAGATCATGCACTCGAAGTCTCTGGTAAGGCGTACACGACAAAGTTTCGCCGCAGGATCTCCGTTTGTCTCGGCTTCGCTGCAAGCGACTTAATTATCTAATTAATTAACCTCAATCAGAACGATGAGTAATTTCTCGGTTCGATGGCGCCTTTGCCAACGCTGATCGCAGGAAAAGACGGCCCAGACTTTCTTGTCACACTGCTGCTGCTGCTGCTGCGACTTCGCCAAGGCGCACCGAGCAGGGCTCTGAATCACGCTTCGCTTAACACCAAATCGATTACATTCCGAACTGCTTCAGTCTCTCTATCATTCGCGTATACATATACGTTTCATAGTCCTGCGGCTTACTTCATTTTCGTCTTCCTCCAATTTCCTTCGCGAGCCTGTTTCTGCGCTCCTGTCATGCTCAACGAGCCACTCGCTTCACGCTATTATTCCCTTTGCCTCTTCGATCAGCATCCTCGCTCAACCCTTATCACTTATCAATTTTCTCACCTTTCCCAATTCAACAGCTTCTCCATCAACGCAGCTTCTGCCAAACCGAGATTGACAAAGTTCTAACCAGCCACATCGTTTTCCTGTGGATTCGATAAATCTTTCAGTGTGTCGAATAAAAATTTTTGAAAAAACGTCGATATTTTTTTGAAACTCAATAATTTTTCGATAATTTCGAAATTTTCTTGATTTTCCAGTATTTTTCATTCACTGAAAGTTAAATTTTGTTAAAAAAATCGTCGATATTTCGTTCGACACTGTGAACTAAATATTTTTTGATAATTCCAACATTTTTGTTATTTTGACCGTATTTTTTTATTTCTAACGGAACTGTCAGCAAAATTTACGATTGGAATGCCAAAAATTTGCTTTTCGGAGAGATTTTCTAGAATATTTTTTGCTGCAAGGACAAAATTTTTACATTTTTCAAGAAAAACGTTTAGTCGATCTTTTCCAACAAAATTTTATTTCCAGTGAATTAGCACAGTTAAGAAATACCGAGACAGTCACTCATATTCGGATTTGATGAATATTCTGCAACATTTTTCGCTGCGATGACAAAATTTTTAGGATTTAAAAAAATATCGATCTTTTCCAACAAAATTTTCTGTCCAGTCTTCCTAACGGAGTAGTCAGCAAAATTTACGATCAGAATGACAAAAATTTGCTTTCCGAAGAGATTTTCCCCAATATGTCTTCCCGCAATGACAAAATTTTTAATATTTTTCAAAAACAAAAAATTTATATCGTCAAACGTATTCAACGAAATTTTCTTTCCGCAGTGAATTTTCACAAAAACCCTAATCAGTCACTTAAATTCGTACTCGATGAATTTTCCGTATCACGAGACACAAATGCTCGCACCGAACTCAGCTGCGCGGGGGCATCCGACATATTAGTCCTTGTCCCTGTGTGCCAGGACTATCGGAGTGTCCTGCTCCTTCCTAAGCTCTCGTTGCACGCGGTTCTCTCTCAGGTCTTGAGCCCTCATTAACAAATGGCGTTGCCTAGTGAATAAGCCGATGCGCGCGTTAACGTTGTCAATTTTTTCATCTCCAACAAAAACACTCGACAACTGAATCGTTTAGAAGAAAAAAAAAGCAGGAAGAAGGGGAACGCTGAGGCGTGTTTCCATTCGAATGTGTAACTGACGTTTTTGACGCGTCGAGTGGTTACGCAAGCGAATGAGATACAAGAGAGAAAAGAGAGGGTTGTTGGAAATCTTGGAGAGATACGAGCAGCACGAGGGAGGGGGGGGGATTCTAGAGAGAGAGAGAGAGAGGATTTTGCTACAGTGACGAAGGATTCGAAACCCACACACATTGCGAACAGCCCCTGACGACGCATATACAGAAGGAACTGTTTTCCATAAACATCTTCGAGAGCAATGCCTAATCGTCGAGTGCACATGGGTTGCGATGTTTCATGGCTTTTAGATCGAGCAAGGGTCGTCCTTGCACGTCCACAAAAAATAAAAACTGTTTTCTCTGTACTGATCAATAAAATAATGATTTTCCCAACTTTGACTTAAAAAAACGAAGCAAAAAAGCGAAAAACTGAATTATTAGAGAAAATAAAAAATCAAGAGTAAAAATCTTGACTGGGTCAAGTGATTTTTGGGGTGTATTGTGAGCCTGAACGATCTGAAGAGTTTTTACAATTCATCAAGTCTGTTTGTACTGCCTTAATGCACAGTGACCCTTGTGACACAGCAGGAGGATTATTGTATATATTTTTCCTCCTATCCATGGGGAATTCCATGGGGAAGGTATTTCTTCGATAAAAACAAATTTTCCATCATTTACCAAATTGGAAAATCTCCCCATAGGCACACACTACACCATTTTTATTTTATGGGGTTTTATGGGGTTTTATGGGGTTTTATGGGGTTTTATGGGGTTTTATGGGGTTTTATGGGGTTGGAAAAAATGTTGAAGTCGCCTTTTTTGGTTCTCTGGTGATTCGAGAATAATTGTCTTCGTAATTGCCCGTATATTGACTCAAGGAAATGACGCGAACGCGTGTGCACTAGAATCACTATTTACAAATCGCAAATTGACGAAAAGTTTCGGGAGCTTTAACCCTCGCGCCCCCAGTCTATTTGTCTAACTTTGTATTTGGTTAGTCAACTCTGGGCCGCGAGGCGTCATGGGAAATGACAAGTGGCCAGAGCATCATCCACAGATATACAACGACACACACACATTCAATAGATTTACATGTTAATTGTAAATAGCTTAACCGAATTTATACACGATTGTGTGCGTGTGTGGGGACCCATCGAAATTTCTCGCTCTGTCTAGATACCCCCCTCCCTCACGAGCTTATTATCGATCCAATGGGAGCCCTTTCATGTGCTAATGTCTGTTTATTCGATCGAATGCTAATAGCGCTGATAGAGGTGTGCCTGCTCTCTTCTCTCTTCCCCATCGCCAAAGGGCCTCTATATATTTCCAGCCACACACAACCCTCCATTCTCCTCCTCCTCCTCGTCCTCGCTAATAGTTTTCGTAATAAAATTATCGCGATTATTCCCACAGCCCCTCACATTCACTGATATTCGATGTTTTTACTTTTCTCGACTCGGGCGTACACTCCGTCGCATTGCTCGATAGAAAGTTTGAGAATAACTCGAATTTGTGCACGTCCCTAGACACACATGGGTCTGGGACGTCCTAGGGTTTTTTTTTACAGTTTTGGAGTCGATGAAAAAAGGTCCTTGAGGTGCAGGATGCTCTGATCTTTTGCCATGTTTTTTATTTTGGATTCTTTGTACTTCGAACTTCGTGAGCATCTTGATGAAGCAATTTGCAACGTTTTTTTGGATTTCCATTTAAATTATACTATTTCGACGAGTTTTGTAAAAAGTAAAGAGGAAGTACAGATTTATACACAATTTCTTTAAAAATTTGGAGAAATTAGAGCGGTTGGACGATTTTTCGAAAAATTTAGATTTTTAAAAAATAGGAAAAATTATAAAATTTGAACGGATCGACCGATATTTTTCAAATTCAATGCCAACCTTCCTATTATGATGCTCTATTGATAAAAAAAAAGAATAAGTAATTAATTTCAAAATTTGCATAAATTAGAGCGGTTGGACGATTTTTTGAAAAACTTAAATTTTCAAAAAATTCGAAAAATTATAAAATTGGAACCAATCAACCGATATTTTTCAAATTCAATGCCAACCTTCCTATTATGATGCTCTATTCATAAAAAAAAGGATTAGTAATAAATTTCAAAATTTGCGAAAGTTAGAGCGTCGAGCTTTTTTTGAAAATTTCAAAATGTCGTAGAATTTTCGTATTTTTCTAGCAATTCCAACAAAATTTTTAGAGAATGGATTCGTGCTCGCCCCATCGTTCCAGTCGGCTCGGAGAATTATTTTTTATCACCGTATCGTCGGTGCATGCGAGTCTTTTTTCACATACTTGTCGTAAAAGAGACTCTCGGTAAATTTCGCAGATTAAACTTCCCGTTAAATTATAAAGTTTTGGTACTAAAATGAAACGGATCCTCGTGATTAGAATTCTCGTCTCGCGTCTCTCTGCAGCAGCTTCTCAACGTGGAAATTACTTTACGAGAGCTCCATAATCCGCGGAACGTGATAAGGTTCCTTTTACCCTCCGCAGACCATTTTTTTTCGCCTCATCCTCATTTCTGTACTGTTGAGAACGTCGCGGTTTTTATTTTGCCCATTTCTCAGCAAATTGCTCGCGATTCGTACGTCAAAATAACAAACTCCGACATTTTTTTTCCTTTTTATATCGAGAAGCTATACAAATTTTCGGATCTAAACGTCACACTGAGAAGAAACGTGTTGGAAACGTTTTTTCGAAAAATCACAAAAATTTTGTCTCTGCAGAAAGAAATATTCTAGAAAGTCTCTTTGAAAAGCAAATTTTTATCATTCCAATCGTAAATTTCGTAGACATTTCCGTTAGAAATCAATAAAATTGTCAAAATAACTAAAATTTTGAAATTATCAAAAAACATTTAGTTTACCGTGTTGAATAAAATATCGACGTTTTTTTTTTTAATTTAATTTTCAGTCAATTCAAGAAAGTCTCTTCGAAAAGCAAGTCTTTGGCATTCCGATCGTAAATTTTGCTGACAGTTCCGTTATAAATATAAAAAAACTCCAAAAATGAAGAAAATTTTGAAATTGCCCAAAAATATTAAGTTTTTCAACGAAAATTTGAAAAATATCAAAAACAAATTTAGTCTACCGCGTTAAACAAAATATCACCCTTTTTTTTAACGAAATTCAATTCTTCGTGCATGACGGACAATCACGAGACGAGAATGGATAAAAATCAGGGACTCGGTATCGGGAAAATTGGCCTCGAGCCACGTCACAGTCGAGTCGTGGGATTTAATCGTAGTTTCTGAAGAATATGCTCAAGTGTGAAGAAACTATGGTCGTAGTAAAGCTCAAGACGCAAAATTGTAGAGCGTCGTTAAGAGTCGTTGGGAGAAGGATAAGAAAAGAGAATACACGTCGAAACATAGAGCGTTCGCGAGAATGCTTGTTGTAGCAAAAGGAAAGACGAACAAAACGTTGCCAGCCGATTTGGCAACGGACGAAGAAAACATTAAGGCCCATTCTACTTCGGAAATTCCCCCGCCTATCCGCCCAATCTTTGCTCTCGCTACTTTACCTCCGCGAGGATTGATACTCGATAATAAAGGCAAGACAAAAGGCATTTTTTGCGAGGGCTCAACGAGGCGTGAGCCTGTCTGGCGCGTGAACGAGCGACGCTTCCGATTGCAATTCGCAGACAAGACGATTATATTTTCTAGTCCAACGTTTCCTCCGACACCATCACCCCCCGAACGTTACGATATCATCTCGAATGAAATTCGCCGCTGGGAACAACTCGCGTCATTTTCTAGAGACCCTCTGGAGGAGAAAAAATAATAAAGCATGAAAAGTAATAACCGATTGTGGCCGTGGATTCGTACAGTGGAATGTAAATTCCGTCAAAAAACGTCGATATTTTGTTCGACACGATAAACCAAATATTTTTTGATAATTTCAAAATTTTCATAACTTTGAAAATATTTTTTATTTCTTACGAAATTGTCAGCAAAATCAACAATAAAATAAATAAATGAAATAAATAAAATAAATAAAATAAATAAAATAAATAAAATAAATAAAATAAATAAAATAAATAAAA
>JBAJMU010000009.1:10898426-10917836 GCA_037952995.1 Hyposoter didymator | reverse complement strand
AAAAGGATGACGACGTTTCCGGAAAATGCTTGTGACGACTTAACCGAGAATATCGTTGCCAGTATCCCTTGTAATTGGTAAACTTTGATGAAAAAGATTTCTCCCAAAAAGAATCTCTGATCCTCGTGACTTTTCTCAACGTCGAGATTCCACGAGAAAATCTTCTGCTGCCTTTTCCAGAAATTCTCAACTACGTCATCGCTGGATTCTCCTAAAACGGAGTCCATTTTTTTTCTTTTTGCCTTCATTTTACTGTTTTTTTTTTATCGAGTTAATTTTCCTATTTTTTTTTTACGAAAATTTCAAAAAATGAAATTTTTTATTTTTCAGTTTCTTGATTTAATCACTGGGAATGAAATTTAGTCGAAAAACGTCGATATTTTGTTAACGAACTAAATATTTTTCGATGATTTCAAAATTTTCGTAATTTTGACAGTGTTTTTGGTTTAAATAATTTTTCTATTTTTTTTTTTTTACGAAAATTTCAAAGAATACGATTTTTTATTTTTCAGTTTCTTGATTTACTCACTGGGAATGAAATTTAGTCGAAAAACGTCGATATTTTGTTAACGAACTAAATATTTTTCGATGATTTTAAAATTTTCGTAATTTTGACAGTGTTTTTGGTTCATAACGGAACTGTCAGCAAAATTTGGCATCTGCCAATCATTGACTAATGAGCCTCGAGAAACTTTCATTTCCTTTTCCAAATTTTTGAATTTTCTTTCGCAAGAAAATAAAAATAAATAAAAAAATAAATTCTGAAATTTTGGGTTAGAAAAAATGGGAAAGTCCGGATGACACTTCGGATTCCATAATCCGTTATGTCGTTGGAACATCGCGTAAGTTCTCATACCTTTCGTCTCTTCGCTGCCTATTTTTTTCGATGTCACAACGATCGAGGCACATTGGAACAGGACCAATGTCCAGGCAAGTAATCGAGAAGTTCGTGCACAGTGTATATCTGTACGTTGTGACAATATTGCTCAGTATTGAGTTTTATTTCTTTATAAACGGCGAGTGGGGAGCAAAAGTCTCTGCAGAGACTTTCTCTCTTGGCAGAACGTGCCAGGGCCTCGTAGCTGGGACAAGCCACACATTCGACAACGGGTTTTTACCAAAGGAACACACGAGCGCTTCCTCCTCGAGTGTGTCGCGTGGAAATTTGTAAAAAAAAATTTTTTTTTCAATTTTCAGTTCGCGAACTAAAAAGAGTGTGCGAAAAAAATTGTGCGTCCTTGAAATCCGTTTGGTTTGCTTATCAAGACGATTTTCCTGCGTGTGGATTTTTTTTTTAATTTTTTTTTCGATATTTTGAAAAATTTCTCGGGCCAGAGTAACTTCCGGCCTCGAAAAAGGAAGCATGCGATTTCCGAGGATATTCTTGTTGCTGGCGACCTGTTTTTTGGCACTAGGCCATGTAGTGTCTGCGCCAAGTCCCCAAGAGCCGGCGTTCGAGCTTCCGGTTCAATTGGTTGGTTTCCCGGTCATCATTGCCGCAGTCCGGATCACAAATTTCATTAAGAAACTCGCGTATTCATTGAATCCACGTAAGTTACTATTTTCTTCTTCATTTCCGCAGCGATAATGAAAAACGTAATTATCGTTGCGTTGAGTGCGATATTCTCGCGTTATCTCGATGTTTTTTTTAGTGACGCGAGCATCCAGCAGAAAATATTAGCGTGTGTGCATATTTTAGATTCTTTGTTGGTTACCTGTTGCCCCGCGTGCTTACCGAGCTCGCACACAGACACGCGTGTCAATGAGACAAACACGCGAACCGCATTTTGAACACGTTGAGCGAAAGCGAAAGTGTGCTCGAGTTCCGCGCCCATAGGATGCTTGATTCTTGCATTTCACTCGCTAAACTCTTCACGCAATAGCGTAACGACTCTGTNTTTTTTTTTTTAGTTTTCAGCTAAAGATTTTCCCATTAAATGTGTGAGGACACGTGATATAAAAATATAGCGTCACCATAAATATACTTTTCGCACAGCGGCGAAAGTTTCGATAGAAAACAGAAAAAAAATCGAAAAAAAAAACGTTTTTGCAATAAAAATGGCGAATGGATGGAATTTTTGGTTTTAGAAACTTACACGAATCGCGTGACGAGGTCCCTCGAAGACCGGGACAACGACGAGGAAACATTGGACGTCGCTCAGGTCGAAAAAAAATTAATCAACGAATTTGGCCGAGAGTTCTGCCTCGTCGAAAGCGTTTGTGAAAAATATGCTACGCTCACGTCCCGGAGACAGGGACGACCGGCTGTCCTCGACTGGAACCTCATATTCAGGTGATTTTTTTTCATATCATACGCAACCACTCGTTACTCCGTTTTTACTACATCGAGACGTTCACTGAACACGATAATATGACGTTTTTATGCCGCGTAACTGATTAGTCAATGATTTTTAATTTTTAATACTTTGCAATAATTTTTAATGATTTTTAATAATTTCTAATAATTTCTAATAATTTTTAATAATTTTTAATAATTTTTAACAATTTTTAATAATTTTAAATAATTTTTAATGATTTTTAATAATTTTTAATAATTTTTAACAATTTTTAATAATTTTAAATAATTTTTAATGATTTTTAATAATTTTTAATAATTTTTAACAATTTTTAATAATTNTTTAATAATTTTTAATAATTGTTAATAATTTTTAATAATTTTTAATAATTTTTTAATCATTTTGGAATTAATAATAATTTTTAATTGCATGCAAAATGGTTTGAAATAGATTTGCTTGCGTAATCAGCGATGTTTATTGGCTCGTTCGTAAAATCTGCTATTTATCGAGTTTGCCTCGAAAGACTGATGGGCAAACGAGAAAATAAAAAAATGGGCATTTGGCATAAGAAATTTCGGGCAATTGCTGAAAAATTGAAATTTTGAGAAATTTGATATTTTAAAAGAGAAAGAGAGAAATGATTTGAGGAAATAAAAATAAATTCCCAAAAATGCTTTTCATCGAATTCGACATTTCCTCTTCGGAAGCAAAGGCAGCCTGTGTTTTCGATTAACGACAATGTTTGCTCCTTCCAGCCAGTACAAAGCTTCGCCACGAAGGATGAAGAACAATTATTTGGTAAGCGTGTTCCTTGGGGACATTGTCGGGAGTCCGAGGCTCTGTCAGCAATTGGCGAAGCGTGGTCGAAGCTGCGACGAGTCATCGTTCGTGTCATCGAACTAGATCCACGCGCCAAAGATCTTGCAAAACTAACGAATTATTTTTTTCTTACTTAAATAATTGTTTGTACATATATTTATATTTTTACTATGACACTGTTTTGTTTTAAATAATTTTTATGAGCAAAAATAAAATCAAATTAACGGGCGTCGATACTCTCCATTTTTATGCTTCCTCATAAAAAATGTCCGAATGTGTGTGCATGATCTGGCACTGTAAAATTCAAACGTTCATAACTCGAGAACGGTTCGAGCTACAGGGCTCCGGTTTTGCACAGATGTTCGTCTATACAAACTCTTCGTTCCCTGAGAATTTTATTTGAATTGCTAGAAAAATACGAATTTTACGGAATTTTGAAATTTTCAAAAAAACGTGTCGACGCTCTAACTTCCGCAAATTTTGAGATTACTTAATAATTTTTTTTTTATGAATAGAGTATCATAATGGGAAGGTTGGTATTGAATTTGGAAAACATCGATTGAACGGTTTAAATTTTACGATTTTTTGAATTTTCCGAAATTGTGAGTTTTTTTGAAAAATCGCCCAACCGCTCTAATTTTTGCAAATTTTGTAAGATATTGTGTTTGAGTTTCCTCTTTTTTTAATTATAACGATAAAAATACAATTTCGGGTTGAAATTTGGGAGAATTTTTTTGTTTTTTTTTTACCGATTATTCCCGCGGATTTTGACCCCCGAGAGAAATGTAGGCCTCGCGTCAAAGAGAGAGTGGACCAACGATGATGACGCTGTTAGGTCTCGTCCCACGCCCATCTCACTGCGGGCTTAGTGTCTCAAAGCAACTCCAGGAGGTTGCTCAGTTGCTCGGTGCCTTTCGCGTGGATCATGTAATCGAGAAAATTCGTCCGGAGATTTAAAGTTTTGCAAAAATCTTGAATACGATACTCGTTAATCGCCGATACTTGGAAGTCGGAAACAGCGTTTCTGTTTTCGCGATTACGAGGCTATAAAGAGAAGAAACGAGCTCGATTGGATTCAGGAAATCGGTAACTTGTTGCTAAATCGTTTCAACGCGAGGACCGTTTGATTGCTGATCGGTTTTCCTAACGACTGTTGATCGAAGCCTGGAAATTTGATTGTATTGGAATTTCCACTGGTTCATGAGTCCGCGAGGTTTTGCAGGAACAAAAATTTGCTATTCCGAGCCATAGGTCGCCGATGAACCGAGTTAATATGAAGTGAATCCTGGTCCGAAGAGAGATGAAAATATTTCATCAACTGGTGGACAGCACCGACATGGACGACCCGAAGAAATCGTGTCCTGGAAAAAAACAATTCCGACGCATTTTTCTCGACCGAGGAAATATTTTTGTCACTATCATTTTGTTGATGCAAATCCAGTTCGCCGCAGCTGTGAGCCGACCCCGAGAGTCCCTGGAGTCGAGGATCGAAGCCGTCGCATCACGTTATTGTGATTTTTCCGGTTCTGATAAAATCTACAATTTGACTAATTTGCTGCAGTGAGTAATGACCTTGATTTTTTATTTGCGATTTTCTAAGCTCGTCGATCGAGTTGATTTTATTTTTTTTATTAATTTATCGAGCAGGTGTATGAACGAGTTGGCTTCCGCAGCGGTTTCCCGATCGAGAGTCAGCCGATCATCGGAAGATTACTTCTTTCCAAGTTCGAAAAAAAATCAGGATTATTCCTCGACCAATTATCAATACCCACCGAGGCAGGCGAATGATTTTCAAAGCTACTACGAGCGGCGACCGCCTCGAGTAAGTCCCGATTCATTCGTGCATAAAGACCAATCACTGAAAATCAAATTTTGTTGAAAAAGATCGATATTTTGTTGGATACGTTCGACTAAACGTTTTTATTGAAAAATCACAAAAAATTTGTCATTCCAGCAAGAAAGTTTCTTCGAAAAGGAAATTTTTGTCATTCCAATGGTAAATTTTGCTGACAGTTTCGTTAGAAATGAAAAAATATTGTCAAAATACCGAAAATTTTGAAATTATCCACAAAAATTTAGTTTATCGCGTTGAATATCGAGGTTTTTTGAAAAAATTCAATTTTCAGTCGTCCAACTCGATTTCGAAATACAAAACCGATCTATTCCGGAGAATCGAAAAGAAAATTTTGTTGGAAAATATCGATATATCGTTGGAAACGTTCGACCAGACGTTTTTTTATAAAATCACAATTTTAAATTTGTTAAAAAATTGTAAATTTTGCTGACAGTTTCGTTAGAAATGAAAAATATTGTCAAAATACCGAAAATTTTGAAATTATCCACAAAAATCTAGTTTATCGCGTTGAATATCGAGATTTTTTGAAAAAATTCAATTTTCAGTCGTCCAACTCGATTTCGAAATACAAAACCGATCTATTCCGGAGAATCGAAAAGAAAATTTTGTTGGAAAATATCGATATATCGTTGGAAACGTTCGACTAGACGTTTTTTTATAAAATCACAATTTTAAATTTGTTAAAAAATTGTAAATTTTGCTGACAGTTTCGTGAGAAATAAAAAATATTGTCAAAATACCGAAAATTTTGAAATTATCCAAAAAAAATTTAGTGTAACGTTTTTTTTTTTAAAGAAATTAATTTTCAGTCAAGGAATTGAAGGAAATTACGTTATTTTCTTTACGACGCCTTTCAGGTTTATTCAGATTCAGCCTCGTATCAACAAGCTCAATCGGGGTATTACGATGGAGGATTGAAATACCCTTATGGGGGTGAACAACCCTACGGATTGTCCGGAGGCTTGGGTTCCAGACTTTTCGATGCCTTGGCTTCGATTTCTCAGTACGATGATCTGAAATGCGTGTCACGGATTCTGTGCGAAGTCGCGACTGGCGTCATACCCGGAGGTTCAGGTTACAGGCAAAATTATGATGGAGGCAGTTCTTTGATCAGGTACGACGTTTCGTCTGATTGGGTGAAACTTTTATTGAGAAAAAAGTGAATTTCAGCAACTGAAAAGATTTTGTATTCAGTTTACTGACCAATCTCGACACTGGCGAGCCTTCTCCTCTGCTGAGTTTCGGAAAATCAGCTCTGACGGGTTATGCGAATCGAGGCAATCCGAGCATTTGTTACCGCCAATATCCCAAGTGTCCGAGAAGCAACGCTGAGCTGGTTAATTATTTGAACAACCACAACGGTGGCTTTTTCCGCTTCTTTGGCAACGTTCGTGGTGCTGGTTACCCAGCAAGTTATTATCGCGGTGCTCCGAGGCGGCAGCCAGCTCCACCACCAGGACTTTCCGGAGCTGAGTCCGATCGGACCGGGACTGGGGAGCTCAAGTTTGACAGGACAACTGGATCACTTAGCCGAGAATTCATGAAAAGTTTCTTTCCCGAGAGAAGAGAGTACAACAACACTGACAAGGTCATATTCCCTCAGGAACCTCTCCAAGGAGCACAGTCCTTGAATCGTGTTTCTAAATCGTTGAGAAGCTACGCAGCAGATCCTGGGAATGAGTATCAGAATGCTGCTTCATTCTTCCCTCAGGTACGACGGTTTCGAGGCCTGATTACCAGCAGCCAATGTTCTCCTTAAATCAGTTGAATTAATTTTGCATTTGTATTTACCTAGGACAGGAGCGATCCAGTGTCAAATCTGTTGTACTCATTGAATCCTTCGATGCAGGTCCAAAGTAGGCAAAACTCAGGACAGATGACAGCATCACGAAAAGCAAGGTTGTACCTTCCCGAAGATTCAATCAACGAGACGATGTCAACATTCACATTCCCAGACGGTCAGAAAGTTCCGATCAATGTGGCATTTTCCAAACTTTTCTCCGCAAGTTATAACAAAGCTTTGCTGAGACGGAGCTTCGCCAATGATCACACTCCTCAACCGATCAACTTTGAAAGCTTCAGCATGATCAACCTCGTTGAACTCTTTCCAAACGATCGCTCCGCACTGGATCTTCAAGTCGTTCATCCCTGTGACATGGTCTGCCATGATTCAAAAGGCACTCCAGTCCAATTCAGTCAGACTCTTCTGCATTCCAGAAGCCTCAGTACACTCATGACACCTGATCAACCGATTCTCGATTTTACAAACACCGTGCCGTGCGAAATAATATGCGTTGATCGCAGCGGTGAAAAGAGACATCTGTCGACGACCCTTAATCAGGTTCTAAGAAACGATGAAGACCAGCAGCAACCAGCTTTCGATGTTTCAGCATTCCAAGGTTTACAATTTTGACTTGTTAAGTCTATCAGCGACATTGTTATCATGGGGACTTTCCTTTTCGTCCCTCTAGTTAATTCATCATAATCCAAAATGAATTTCCATCGTATAAGGTGTAATGGGATTATGTGTGTTTGTATATTAGATGTACAACGATAGGCCGAGGTACCTAATCGTTAGAGCTCTGAGAAATCCAATAAATTCATTGACAAAAATATGCAGCATGCGTAATTCCATTACCCAGATCCTCTTCTTATCTGTATCGAAGTATGTCATAAGATTGGTAACTGCGTTTGATGCACAGCTCTTTTCCAACGACGACCATTATTTCAGATGTTTGGCAGAATCGAGCTTTTCGGTCTCTGAGTCACCGCCAGCCAGTAAAACATCCAAAAAATCGTAAAGTTCGCCAAGAGATAATACAGTCGCAGGAAGGACCACAACGAATTCAGGAATTGAGCCTGGAAAGTGTACCTCTAGTGCCTTTAGAAGGTAAAACGATTCCATCGACGAGATGTAATCTTGTAAATATATAAAAACCTTGGAATTCGTAGATCAGACGACGAACGGTCAATTGGCATTGCACATTCCTGAGATTGATGACGTTGATCAAAGTCAGAAGGAAGCGGCGAGTGGGGGTATCAGTAGGGATGGAAAGAGATCTTTCATGCCTGGAAACCCTTTCAGCTTCAATAATAATCGTCGAGTACGAAATTTCTTTTGATTTGTCAGCCAGCCAATGAGTTTATTTCATCTCTACGTATTATTTAAATTCTTCAACAGATGTCTTATGGGGGTCGCTCGATGCCTCTCATGAGAATGCCAGGATCATCGTACACGTTTCCTTCTCGAAAATCGAATCCTTTTGGGCTGGGCTTTTCACCCATGAATATGGCCATGCAATCGAGAGGC
The DNA here is from genome assembly GCA_037952995.1 of Hyposoter didymator. Taxonomy (NCBI): domain Eukaryota; kingdom Metazoa; phylum Arthropoda; class Insecta; order Hymenoptera; family Ichneumonidae; genus Hyposoter; species Hyposoter didymator. The sequence goes on along the minus strand of JBAJMU010000009.1, from coordinate 10,909,555 downwards.
AGGCTTAATCCGTTTAGAATGATGTCAATGTATCCTGGCTTCATGCCGCTGATGCCATCGATGCGAGGTAGACCGCGTCGGATACGCCCAGTTCCGCCAAGAATCATTTGTTCGAAAGCTGCATGTTCGAAGCAACCATCGTTTCGAAGAGTTCTATTGTTGTGTGGAGGAAGACTGTATTTCATACCGCGTCGAAAATTCGTAATTAGACCGATCTGTGCGGTTATTGTGGGCAAAGGACCCTCAGGAAGTTCAGGAGGAACAACAGACACTTCGCAGCCTCAGCCCGAAGGAGTCACAGAACACCAACAGCTTGGAGAACACCAAGAAAGCGTTGGCGAACATCAAGGAGAGCTTGGAGAGCCTCCAGGAGGCCTTGGTGAAGCTCAGGGACCTGCTGAACATCCAGGAAGTTTTGGTGAACATCAAGAACCTGGGAAACAGCCAGGAGATCTCGGAGAACAACAGGGAAGCCTCGGAGAAAATCAAGAAAGCCATGGGGCGCATCAAGAAGGTTTTGAGGAACATCACGGGCCTGGGGAACACCAGCCAAGCCTTGGAGAACCCCAGCCAGGTCATGAAGAACATCAAGAGCCTGGAGAACATCAAGGAGACCCTGGGGAACATCAGGGGCCAGGAGAACATCAAGGCTTCACTGAAATACCATCAACCACATTATCCTATTTTGATCGTGAGAGCACTATTGTCCACATACCACAATACACAATTCCTTCGTTCATTGACCCAGCGCAGGAACCAGCAGTAGCGACAACACACAAGTTCAGGCGACCAGGTGAGTTTAAACTTTTCCATCCATACGACGAAACCACCTCATTGTACTCTCTTCGCTGTGTCTAAATGATCATCGACTCTTTGCACTTTAAGAGGGCGAGGATTATCCTCAGCAGTCTTGCCTGGAAGGCGAATCTTGGAATCTGGACACTCACGAATGCGTACCCATAAAATACGATGCGGAAGGTGAATTGGACTATACCCACTTGCCAGGATCTCCTTGGTCCGGAGTCACGAGGAAGCCGCTCAATAGATTAAGGAAGAAGAAGAAGAAACTGGTCATCATCACCGACAAGGGAAACATAACTTACATAAAAGCTGCTTAGTCCACGCATCAAATCTCAACACTGATGTATTCTTTTGTGACATTCTCCATGTTGTTATTGTGATAATATACCCGAGGCAGAAAATAAATGTTTGCAGAAGCTTGTTGTACAGGAGAATATATCGATAGAGTACGAAACTAGCTGATACGATTTGGTGGTAAGCATGAGAAGCGATAGCACGCATTTATGTATCAGAAAGCTAATTGTCTTGCGCTGTCAGTTGCACCACCCCACTTGGGCGCTGTCCATGCCAAACGCCCCTCCGGGCTCTCTGTTTTCGCCTCTCTCGCTGTCTGTTCTATAGTCCCCTGGAGCTGGTGCTGGCTGTTCACTACCTCCTGTACAGTCGTCACCGAGGGACCGTCGCGCGGAGAGATCCTCCCCTTTTCCACCAAACTCTACACCCTAAATTATACGCCAGAGAGGAGAAAATAATTACATGCTGCCTTTCACCTATATGGACGAACCTTAACCACCGCTTTTCGGCTTGATACTTGTTTGAACAACCTCCTCGCTGGTCCATGTCAAACTCGAGAGATAGCATGAAAATGCTGTGTACACACAGCTGGTCCTCGAGTTCCGTTGAGGCGTCTGCAGAGTCATTAATAACTTGTTGTCCTGTCAACTTTCAGCGAATGCATGGATTCCAGGGAATTCCCTGCAACATCAATAGGTAACCCTTTGAAATGAAATGATTGAGTCAATCTGTACCACCAACCAAGTTCAACTACCGATCTCATTGATGACGGATTAATCAAAGGATCGTAAAAGTCTCTTTGTCTCCAGAGAAGAGCACGGAAAGGGTCTTGATGCTGCGACAAAAAGATAATTTCAGTCGGCAGGCTACGCCGCTATTTGTAACAGTGTGACATCAAAGAGATGAGTAGCGGAAGCTTTATGAGCGATAATTCCTCGTTATTAAGGACAGCAGCGAGGACAGCAAGCCTGAAGAAAGTTGTAAGGTGGCTGGGGTTGAAAATGCCATGCAAGTGCGAGCACAGCAGTGGATAGAGTGACTGGGTGATGAGGGACGAAATGGAAGACGCGGGTTGGTTCGAATGTCGGCTTACCACACCCCAAGTGCCGAAACAAATCCGTCGGAATTGGAAGCGATGCAAAGGAGCTTTAACGCGGTAGGTACACCCTGCGCTATATTATAACTTTATGGGGCTTTATATCTATATGATACACCAGTTGTGGCAGGGAAAAACGAACTCCTGTGGTGCTGTGGGCCTTGTGAGCACCCCAACAAAGGCCAATCCCCCAGACCCACGTGACTGCTGCTGTTGCGACTAATCCGGCGTAACAAACAAAAAGAAAAGGAAAGTGTCCTGCAGGTGAACGAACTTAACGATTCACACCCTCGGCTAACAGGTGTGTGTTTGTGTGCTTGTGCGAGGATATATAAAAGAAGAAGGAAGCTGCAACAATGGAGTGTTGGTGGATAAATATAGGGACCACGTGGTGGCAAATCCTCAGCGGATCTACGAATTTGGAAGTTGCCCGAGTCGATCATCGCAGCATCCCTTTCGGATTACTTAAAAGAAAACCCAAAAAAAAAAATCATGGATACTATGAAATAAAAACAAAATGGGGGGGAATGGAAAAGTTATCTCGACTGGTCGTGGAATGACCGAATCAATTTAGCATAATTCCGCATTGCAGCGATTTAAAAAGTGGTCCGATTAGATCCGAAGGATGAAATACAGCGATGCTGGATATTCTCGGATCCCATAAGCATCCCACCACCATATGCTCCGATTATCGGAGAGTCTTAACCCCCTGATAGGAATGAAAAATACACTGCAGATTTGAGACTCGGTGCGGTGGATCTCGAGTTTCCCTGGGGTCCTGTGCTCGACAGGATAATTTGATAGGCATAAAAATTCATTTCACACCCTCGAGAAATCCGGAATAAAATAGCTCCATTGAAAATGGCGTTTGCTCGTGTCCCTTTCGGGTGGCTTCTTTTCAGAATTTATTTCAGAAGATAGCGCATTCTCGCTGGACCGGTCAGAGGATGCTGGATAAGTGGCTCTACAAAAGAACCTCCTGCCTTTATTTTTTTCTTCTTTATCTCATTTCCCTCGTGCTACGTACGAGCGAAAGAAACGGCTGCGCTGGGAGAAAGAGAAATGGAAGACAACAAAATGAAAGGAGAGGAAACGGCAATACGAGTGACCGCTTTTTTCGAATCGTTCATAAATAAAGCATTAGTCCTGATGCCATACGAAACCGGGGGCAACATTGAGAGAGTGGAGGATGAGGGGGTGGTACGGTGTTCGACCACGCCGTCACTCAGCCACGTTGATTGCTGCATTGAGGACACGTGGCACGGATCAATCCCCGCGATGGCCAAAGAGATGAGAGGCCGCGTGCCAGTATTTTCGCATCATCGACGCAACCAGGGATTCACTTTTTTTTTTCTTCACGTTTTTTTCTTCACCCCATATCCAGCACATCATACGAGCTTTCAATCGTGACCCGGAGGACGCGAGCATGTCGTATAATAGTACCGAACCGAATACATACCCAAAGCCGATGAATTTGAGAGGAAAACCAAACACGTGACCACCACCATGCCTTAAAAAACGTTCGCCCCACACCCACCAAGTTTGTAAAACACGCTGACACGAGAGAACCTTTGCAGAGACGTATAATGCCCGGAGGATTAACCAGGAAACAACTCACCCTGGCATCAACTTTTATACTCAACGAGAAATTGATACAAAATATTCGCACTATGTTTGCTTTTAGTTAATTTCTCGAGTATTTTTGAAAACTTGAAAAACACCATAATTCATGGCAAATCCCATAGCTTTGGGATAGCTCGACGAAATAGTTCAAGTTTTATACTCAACTCTACGAGAAATTGATAAAAAATATTCGCACTATGTTTGCTTTTAGTTAATTTCTCGAGTATTTTTGAAAACTTGAAAAACACCATAATTCATGGCAAATCCCATAGCTTTAGGATAGCTCGACGAAATAGCTCAAGTCTTATACTCAACTCTACGAGAAATTGATACAAAATATTCGCACTATGTTTGCTTTTAGTTAATTTCTCGAGTATTTTTGAAAACTTGAAAACACCATAATTCATGGCAAATCCCATAGCTTCCCCCATGGAATATCAATTTTTATGCTACAATCAGCACTTTTGAGGGGAAAAAAAAAATTCCCCATCGTTTTTTTTGGGAAAAGACCTCAAACTGCATAATTACGAAAATGAGACTCACTCAAAATTTTATTTTTACTCAGACAAACGCAGCAGCAGGCCCTCCCGAATCCTTGACAGTTTGCATGGAAATAATTAAGCCTTCGTAAGAAGAAGATGAAGATGGAAAGCACGAGGATTATCTCAAGACTTTACCTGTTCCTCCATTACGTAATATACAGCATCATTTCGCAGCTGCGTCTGTCGGTACATGCTAAACGAATTGGCTGCTAGTTAGGCTAACGAAGTAGGCTCTATTCTGTTGCTGTTGATCGTTCCGTCCTCGTAACGGTAATTAGCCGCGGGCAATGTTCAACTCTCATGGCTGAATTAAAAGCAGCAGGCAAAGTATATCCCGCCGCCGAAATGGATGTGAACAAGAAGTATAAGTTTAGGAGCAGAGAGAAAAGACAGGAGAAGAGTTGCAGCTAATGCTGCGCGGGGGAAAAGCAAGACGGATACGTAAACCGACGAAAAACAGAGACGATTATGTTTCAACACACTGCCAACTCCTTAGCTTTCGAGAAAATTGAAACGCTTCGAGCGGAAAGCGACAAGGAAATAAATGCCAAAGTGAGCTCCTCCAATGTGATATTTCCGACATGGAAATTTCGTCGCTCGTCGATAATTCACACTGTTGAAATTTAAACTAATTCCTGAAACAACTTCCGGATGCATTGTCATTCAAAAAATTCACGTTGGACAAAAAAATGACGGAAATCTTGTTTTTTTGGAAAATTGCAAAAATATTTCAGAAAGTCCCTTCGGACAGCAAGTTTTTGGGATTTAAATCGTTAGTTCGGCTGACAGTTGCGTTAGAAATGAAAAATATTGTCAAAATACTGAAAATTTTGAAATTTTCCACAAAAATTTAGTTTATCGCGTTGAATATCGAGGTTTTTTGAAAAAATTTAATTTTCAGCCGTCGAACTCGATTTCGAAATACAAAACCGATCTATTCCGTAGAATCGAAAAGAAAATTTTGTTGGAAAATATCGATATATTGTTGGAAACGTTCGACTAGACGTTTTTTTAGAAAATCACAATTTTAAATTTGTTAAAAAATTGTAAATTTTGCTGACAGTTTCGTTAGAATTAAAAAATATTGTCAAAATACCGAAAATTTCGAAATTATCCACAAAAATTTAGTTTATCGCGTTGAATATCGAGGTTTTTTGAAAAAATTTAATTTTCAGTCGTCCAACTCGATTTCGAAATACGAAACCGATCTATTCCGTAGAATCGAAAAGAAAATTTTGTTGGAAAATATCGATATATCGTTGGATACGTTCGACTAGACGTTTTTTTATAAAATCACAATTTTAAATTTGTAAAAAAATTGTAAATTTCGCTGACAGTTTCGTTAGAAATAAAAAATATTTTCAAAATACCAAAAATTTTGAAATTATCCACAAAAATTAAGTTCATCGCGTTGAATATCGAGGTTTTTTGACAAAAATTCCATTTTCACTGGAATAATTCTATTCTTCCCACATCCAGGCACAAATATTCAAAGCCATCAAACTATACAGACTGGGAAACGAAGAGAAACATCTGTGAGAAAGTTTGGCAAATAAACTGGCCGAGTCCTCGGGCTTTTAGCATTTATATATATACAAGCAGCAGAGGGAACTTACGTCTGTAGAGATTATTTATGATTTCATGCAGAGAGTTCTGTTTTCCACTGGTAGTTGCGCTCCGAGGTACATAAAATCCGTCTGAAGGAGGGGATCGTTTTAGGCTTTAGGTCGATTAGAGGTTCTCGTTCTGCTCGCGTGACCACAGGATTGTCCCTGACTCGTTGAAGGAGAAAAGCCACTCCGAAATGCACCAATACACGTACATCCTCCTTTTATCATATTTTCCAAGTGTTTCCCTCGGATCCATCGGCATGGCAGATGATAGAGAGGAGAAGCTCGAAGCCCAGAGCTCCGAGTGCTCGAGCCACGATAGTTGGCGAATAAAACCGAGTCGAACGATCGCTAAACTCGAGGAGAAGGTCTCGCTCGCCCTCCGACGATCCTTTATGACTCGCTGCTCCAGAGCTCTCGTTCTGCGTACATGCGAGAGCGACATCGCGATATATCTCCTTCCTCCTTTCGCACGCTTTCATATTCGACGTCTTTGCATATAATGGCATCTCCATAGAAGAGAAAATAGTCTCTTGAGACGTTTGCAACAAGAATAAACTTTGCCTCTTCCAAAATCGATAAAGAATCAGTAAAAGCTCACGCTCAAATATAGGACACGCGGTTGTAAAACCATGAGAAACATCAAATTCGCACGCTCACTAACTATTTACATTTTTTCCACAATCCCGAGATCCAGCATCGCTGCCAATCCTGTGGGAACGAGCAAAACTTCCAACGTAAGATGAACCGATGAATATTGCATGAGATTTTTTTCCAAACTGCGGATTAGATTTCTACGAAACTGAGAAAATTGAATTTTTTCAAAAAAACGTTTGAAATTTCAAAATTTTCATAATTTCGACAAAATTTTCCATTTCCAACGAAACTCTCAACAAAATTTACGGTTGGAATGCCAAAAATTTGCTTTTCTACAATATTTCTTGCAGCAATGACGAAATTTTTGTGAATTTTCAAAAACGTTGGAAAATTTCAAAATTTTCATAATTTCGACAATATTTTTCATTTCCAACGAAACTGTCAACAAAATTTACCGTTGGAATGCCAAAAATTTGCTTTTCTACGATATTTCTTGCAGCAATGCCCAAATTTTTGTGATTTTTCAAAAAAACGTTTAGTCGATTCCAACAAAATATCGATCTTTTCCAAAAAAATGTCCATCCAACGTTCTTTTTGCGTTCTCAAGGTTTTCACCGATAAAAATTGGCCCACACGAAAAATCGTAGAAAGGCAACGAAAAAAAAAGAGGAACTCGCCGATTTTTGTTCCCAGCGAGGCTTTTATTCGCGGGGTATTGAATATACGTAATGGGCATGAATCATGAAGCAGACATTGGCATGCATGGTGATTATATGGTGTCAGTAGCGCATACAGGGCCATGCACCCGCACTTTGCTCGCGGTGGGGTATTATTAAGCGGACAAAACACACCGTGTAACGAAGGAGGGAATGATGGAAGGCTCGCAAGTTGGAGGGGCTAGATCGGCGAATGCGAAATATCAAGAGAGACAGAGAAAGAGAGAGAGAGAGGGAGATTATTGGAGTTGAAGAGCAAAAGTGAAGCGGTGGCGATGTGGCTAGTCCATGGGGTTGAAATTCGACTCCCATGCATCATAATAGCGACGCGTGCAAGCTTGGGTCTGCCATTTAAGCGTCCTGTAATTATATGCCTCTCTTATAACCACCCCCAAACCATCCCCCCCACCCCTTTCCCATCAATTCTCTATAACTCTCCTATTTTTGTCTCGTCCCGTTATTCTCTTTCGGTTAACCACCCTTCATCCCTACTGCGCGTAGTTTTTACCCCTTCCCCGTCCCCCCATCACTTGTCACTTAAACTATATTCACTGTCTTACAATTTGTAGATTGAAAATTAAATTTTGTCGAGAAACTAAATATTTTTTGATCGTGTCAAAATTTGAGGAATTTTGACAATATTTTTTATTTGCAACGAAACTGTCGATAAAATTTACGATTGCAATGCCAAAATGTTGTTTTCGAAGGGATTTTCTAGAATATTTCTTTTTGCAATAACATTTTTGAGATTTTTAATGATTGCAATAATTTTTGTTATTTTCGACAATATTTTTTATTTTTAACGAAACTGTCGAATAAATTTACGATTGGAATGCCAAAAATGTTGTTTTCCAAGGGATTTTCTAGAATATTTCTTTTTGCAATAACATTTTTGGGATTTTTAAATATTTCAATAATTTTTGTTATTTTGACAATATTTTTTATTGGCAACGGAACTGTCAGCAAATTTACGATTGGAATGCCAAACATTTGCTTTCCAGAGGACTTTCTAGAATAAATAGAAATGTCAATAAATTAATTGAATAAATCTTGGAATCGTCTTTGAAATAAAAAATTGGGAGAACGTGAATTTCCAATGAATTCATTTAAATCAACGAATATTCCATTATCATTAATTATGTACGTCGATTATTATTGTACCCACCGTCAGCATGTTACGAAACGATCGTTAATTACTAGCAGGAAAAATGTATAACAATGACGATTCTCAATAAACATTTCGAACGATAAATCTCTTTTCCATTGTGTCCAAGTTTTGTCTCTCGTTGTTAAAACTTGCCTCTCGTTCTCAATCACGATAAAATAATCACGAGATCTCAGAGCTCGTGGATACAGACACAGACACACGTGCACGCGCCTATGGTCGAAGAAAAAGACTGTGAAATGTGTTCGCGCGGGGCCACGACATAAAACTACACAAGTCTCATAAGTTTTGCCACTTACGTGACGTGGATTAGCGCCCTCGGCTCTGTACACCCAGCCAATTATATGCGCGCGCGAGTCTTGTCTGTAACATTAAGAAAGGCACGTGCCTCCTTTACAACGCTTTTGCAAATCTGGCAAATATATGTGTGATACGAAACGTATATCGAGATTAGAAATGCCACTTAAATATTATCCGCTACATAATCCCATGGAAATTAAGTACAGGCTCGAAATACGTACGAAAAAAAAAAATGTTCATACGAATCGTGGATGCAAAAAAAAAAAATTCATTTTTCTGAAAAAAAAATTGATGAAAAATTTAAATAAACGCAAAATTTAATTTTCTCAAAAAACGGTAAACTGTATTTGGATAATTTCAACCTTTTCCGGAATTTTGACAGTATTTTTAGAATGACGAAAACAAAATTCATTTTTCTGAAATAAAAATTAAAATAAACGTGAAATTTAATTTTCTCAAAAAACGGTAAACTGTTTTTGGATAATTTCCAAATTTTCCAGAATTTTGACAGTATTTTTGGAATGAAAAATAAAAAATTCATTTTTCTGAAATAAAAATCGATGAAAAATTGTAATAAACGCGAAATTTAATTTTCTCAAAAAACGGTAAACTGTTTTTGGATAATTTCAAAAATTTCCGGAATTTTGACAATATTTTTGGAATGACAAAAACAAAATTCATTTTTCTGAAATAAAAATTGAAATAAACGCGAAATTCAATTTTCTCAAAAAACGCTAAACGGTAAACAGAATTTTAACAATATTTTCGTTGCACTGACAAACATTTTTGAGATTTTTTCAAAAAACGTTAACATTCCAAAAAAAAAATCTTTTCCCTCATTGATTCTCGAATAAAAAGTTTGCATCTGCCTCGTTATCGTTACGGCCGACAAAAGATCGAAATTTCGTTGAGGTGAAGATGAGCCTCCAATTTTTTAAAGTGTCTCCTTCGAAACCTTTTATTTGATAAATTGTCGATTATTATACAGGAAGCAGATCGTGGAAGGGATAACTCGTGATTCTGGAGCTTTCCCTTATTCGCAGCATGCCAGATGTACAGAGAGCAATCAACATACTATAATTAGTCAGTAGCTTGATGGCTGGCTATGCAAACGTGGAGAAATCCTCGCTCTTAAGACAACCTCCCGCGATATCGATCAATATATTACGCAGCGATAATTATATACGTGTGTTATATCAATCGATCGGAAACAAATACATGCGTGAGCTCATGGCAAACAGATTTCACTGCAATTTGGGCGGTCAATAATATTGGCGCACGACGAGCAGCAATTCGATAATTAATATGGCATCGGGATTAAATTTTCCGACGTTTGAGCAGCATTAACAAAACCACGAATTATAATTCGTGTGTAATAATAATAAAATTATCATTTCCGAACTGAAATACACGATCGTTTTGAAGAAAATTCTTTAAATTCCAAAACAACGAAAAAAATTCAGTTAAAAATTATTAATTAATTAGTAAAAAACAAAAATCAGTAAAATGCGGGCATTTAAAATCGTCCGCTTCCTGTTACTTTAAAGAAATATTAGCAAAATGTTTAAATGTCTGATTTATTTTAACCAAAAGTTAGTAAAATCAGCAAAAAAACAAAAATTCGTAAGATTTTTCGAATTTCGATCTTTCAATTCATTATTTTTACGAATATTTGTTTTTTTGAACAAATATTCGTAAAATGCGTAAATGTCTGTTTTTTTTTTAACCGAGAGTTAGTAAAATCAGTAAAAATCAAAAATTCGTAAAATATTTCGAATTTCGAACTTTCAATAAATTATTTATACATTGAAAATCGTTCGCTTCCTGTTTTTTTGAACAAATATTCGTAAAATGCGTGAATGCCCGTTTTTTTTTAACCAAGAGTTAGTAAAATCAGTAAAAAACAAAAATTCGTAAGATTTTTCGAATTTCGAACTTTTAATAAATTATTTATACATCGAAAATCGTTTGCTTTCTGTTTTTTTGAACAAATATTCGTAAAATGCGTGAATGCCCTTTTTTTTTTAACCAAGAGTTAGTAAAATCAGTAAAAATCAAAAATTCGTAAGATTTTTCGAATTTCGAACTTTCAATAAATTATTTATACATTGAAAATCGTTCGCTTCCTGTTTTTTTAAACAAATATTCGTAAAGTGCGTGAATGCCCGTTTTTTTTAAATCTACAATTAGTAAAATCAGTAAAAAACAAAAATTCGTAAGATTTTTCGAATTTCGAACTTTCAATAAACTATTTATACATCGAAAATCGTTTGCTTACTGTTTTTTTTTTTGGTTGCTGCATAAAGAGCCACGAGAGTCGATAATGACCAAGACCGAGAGGGTAGAATGGAACATTTTCACGGCGATTAATATCACTCAATCACA
>JBAJMU010000009.1:10886825-10898413 GCA_037952995.1 Hyposoter didymator | reverse complement strand
TGGGAGAGAAGAAAGGAAAGAGATACTCGAGGCGCGTTGTTCTCGTAGTTGTCGCTTATGGTTGCGCGGTACATATAAATTCAGCGCTAGAATAATTTCGTTCATAATTCAACCCTTTAGCTCGTAACTCATGCACGTCCAGCGGAGCAGCCGGATCGTTGCTCCGGATTGTGACTTGCTCTCTATGTTAATGAGCTCGCGACGTACGAGTATCGCGTTGTACACGGTGTCCTGGAATTCACGTACAACGTTTTCCACTCTCAAAATCGCTTTTTGTGTCCTTTTCGTCCTGCGACTCGTGTCTCGCGTATTTCGAACGAAAAAAATGTGAAAAAATTCTCTGCATTTTTTAATATTTTAAATAAAACGTTTTAAAAAACAAGATTTTGAAAAATAAAATTGTCGCTCGGGTCCAAAAGACCCAGTTTCATCGAAACGCTGAAATTTGTCCGAAAAAAAATTAAAAAAAATTTAAAAAACGTGCAAACGCGCGAGGGAAGGAGAAGCGAACGAAGAAAAATGAAAAAGATAATTCCGGAGTGCCAGGGGGCCCGAATGCAAATTTGGGGCGTGAACCCTTCTGGTCCGAGGGAAATAAACGACTGCGAGTTACGCGCGCGAAGGTGTGGAATTTCGCACGAGCCGTCGTTCTTCTCCCCTTTCTCGCACTGCGACCAATTGGCGCGCGGCGTCTTCACTTTTTTGCCAACGTCATGCAAGACAGACTGCTCTCCGTATATCTATATATATTTATATCTATATATGTATGTAATTATGTACTTGCATGCGTTAACGTCATGGCCCATGGAGCGAGTCGCAGCAACATTTTATTCGACAGTCATCAATTAAAAGGAGAGCCAATTGCTGAAAAGTGCAAGTGCAGCGAGCACGTCGCACGCGTCAGGAGCTTCCGCGCGTTCTTATTGGTTCGATGAATTTTGCTCAGATCTTCGTCCATCGATACACTGGAAATTGAATTTTAAAAAAAAACTTTAATATTCTGGTCGACACGGTAAAATGAATATTTTTCCAAAATTTTCGTTGTTTCGACAATATTTTTAGTTTCCAACGAAACTGTCCACAAAATTTACGATTTTTTCGAAAAAAATTTCTCGTGGCTGTAAAAAAATTTATGGGATTTTATATTTTTGAATAATTTCAAATTTTTTCTTTATTTTGACGATATTTTTGAATTACAACGGAACTGTCAGCCAAATTTACGATTTTTTTCTAAAAAATTTCTCGTTGCTGTAAAAAAATTTATGGGATTTTATATTTTTAGATAATTTCAAATTTTTTCTTCATTTTGACAATATTTTTGAGTTACAACGAAACTGTCAGCCAAATTTACGATTTTTTTCTAAAAAATTTCTCGTTGCTGTAAAAAATTTTTTGGGTTTTCATATTTTTGAACAATTTCAAAAATTTTCTTAATTTTGACAATATTTTTGAGTTACAACGCAACTGTCAGCAATATTTATGATCGAAATGACAAAAATTTCCGTTCCAAAGAGACTTTCTAGAATATTTCTTGCTGCAATGACAAAATTTTGATGATTTTTAAAAAACACTTTAGTCGAACGTCTCCAAGGAAAAAAAATCTTTCCGAAGATCCAAAATTTTTTATAATTTTCAAAATCACACGAAGCCTCGCGATTTATTGGACAAAATCGGAAAATTCTTATTCCCCATAAAAATCGCACTCTCCCGCGTTGTGGTAGGCCGGAAGATAAGAACCGCAAGGCAGAGAGATAATTGCGATGAGAGCGTTTGACCCAAATAATGCGAAGAAGTGTTTGCAAGAGACTGAATGGGGCCGAGCTCGTGGATGATTCACGAATCGACGATTTTTATCGAAAACTCGAGAATCTCGATGCTGACAAACATTGAAACATTTCGCTATTTTAAATCCCGAGAGTAAAAGTGAATCTGGACGAGCAAACAAAATGCCAAGAGCATTTTCTTTTCTTTATCTCCAGCGAGATTCCGAACGTCTGAGCAAAAAAAAAACAGAAAAAAAAATGTGTTAACGTTATTTACACAATTAAAGAAAAATAAATGCCACGACTCAACAATCGTTCGCCTGGTTGACTCGATTATCAAGGTGTGTCCAAGATACCGAGACAACATTGAGACACAGTCTGGAAAAAAAGAAACAAAGTCACAAACAGCGATTAAAATTATTGAGATAAATTTTTTCAAAAAATATAAAAAAAAGAGAAATAAAAAAAAAGAGACACTGCTGCGAGGATATCGCGTCGAAACAGTAGACAGCATGACGCCGATTTATTTATTGCCACGATTTTTCATTCCCTCCACTTAAACTTTTATTTTCTTGACTTTGCACAGTGTGTGTGTGCGTTATCGAGCAGCGTCGCTGAGCGTCGAGGCCGATAATGTGATTCATTATATTTGCGTCGTGATTGGCGGCGTGTAAAGTATCGCGACCGAGTACGATAAAAAAAAAAAATAAAAAAAATTGAGAAAAAAAAAAAAAAATTCGACCAAATGCGAAAATCTGTGACCAAGTTTTCCAATGGCGTGCACGAGTCACGCGATCCTCACCAAATCGGATATACGAACGTGTTTATTTATTCACGATTTTTATTCGCGAAAATTCCCATGAAAATAAATGAAAAATAAAATTTTGTTTTTTTTTATGAAGATTTACATTCCGCAGAATAAAAATCGACCAACTCTCGTTTATATATTGTCATCTCATTTTTTAAAAATATTTTCATTGTCACAATAAAAATTTTATCGTAAAAAATAAAAAAATTAAAAAAAAAAAAATTCATAATTACGTGATCGTGGGAAAAATGGCGATGGAGGCGATGGAACATTTTTTTCAACGCCCACAATTTTTTTTCGCTTGGAATGGTACGCATCCATGGTCCTTAAAAATTTTCCATAATTAATGGTTGACGTAGTTTCCTCACGGAGGTGAATACACACACACAAACGCGTCAACTCAAACGTCCGCGTTACATAGATGAGTTATTATCCCATTGACAAAAAAAAAGCAGGGCCCAAAGAATTCGGAGGCTCTTACGAAAGAGCTTATGGGTTAATATTTCACAGTCGACTTGCGGGTTCATTAATAAAGGGCAAACCACAAAGTGCGTGTCAGCGAGGACACGCGCGTATTATCTTAGTTGTCAATGCTTTCGCTCTCACAACCCACCACAACGATTCTTCTGCCTTTCTCCTCCTCCTCCTCCCTCGTCCCTCGCCCTTTTTCCAACCCTTATTTTCTCGCAGCCTTCTCGCCATTGTTCTTTTCGACACGACTCAAATCGGCCCGATCGATCCACCAGATTAACCCTTTACAAAATCACTCTTTCAGAATCCCAGCTCCTGTCGAGATTAACGAGGAACACTAATTTGGACACACATTTTTGTTATTATTATTATTATTATTATCATTATTGTTATTATTATTATTATTATTATTATTATTTGAAGCTTCGAGTTTATTTTTATTCAGATTATTATATTTCCCCTTATAAAAAATTCGTAGTAACGATAAATCTCGAACGTTATTGTTGTGAAGAAAATGTCGACGTTTTTTGACAAAATTTCATTTTCATTTTTGACGTTTTTCATTATTATTTTGGTATCCACAGATTCTCTGTGTCGGAATTGGCGAAATGGGATCGTAGCATTTTGAAAAAATTCAAAACTGTTGAAAAATATCGTTTTCGCTGGATTTTTTGGTTTTTTGGGAACGGGGTCAATGCAATTGTTTTATTTTTTATTTGGCAACGGTTCGCTATTAGTCGAAATGGAAAGCTCTCGTAGCTCTGATGTTTCCTAAAATTTAACGAAGAGAGAGAGAGTGAAGTGACCGCGAGAGTCACGCCCGGAGGATTAAAGCGATTCCGCGAATGTATGCAAATAGAAATGTAATCTGGTGTCAGCGGCCCGAGCAATAATGTCAATCAAACGCACTGGTGGCTGGTAAGCCAACAATGGGGAATCGGGATGAGTTACCAAAGACACGTACACATCGAGTTGCAACGAGAAAGAGAGAGAGAGAGAGAGAGAGAGAGAGAGAAATTTCTATCCACGCGTTACTCTCGCGGATCCATTCCGTTGCATCAGTGATGAGTACGGTCCAGACCGAATATGCAGTATGTAAATGTTGTCATATCAATGAGGATCTGCATATGGATGCATCGGTAGATACGAGTCTGAGCGAGAGACTCGAACGATGTATACGAAGGGGATCAACTGCGATACATGCATCTTGATGCACAAAACGCATCGTGTCAGATAAATCGTGAAATTTTTTCATTTTCATAAAAACCACATCTCGTTCATTCACGTAATCCAAAGAGTGTGGTCATTTTTTCAAAATTCAACGTCCTGCATAGATTTTTTGACATGAAATGAAAAAAAATTTTAAAATTGACTTTTCAGACTTGATTCTTCGAGATTTCGTTAAAAAATGAAAATTCCAAATTCCCTCGTTGACACGCCAGCTCAACGGTTCGATTTAACGTTTTCAAGGAACTGTCACACTGGGCATGAAATTTCGTTAAAAATCGTCAATATTTCGTTGAATACGATAAACTAAAATTTTTTTTTATAATTTCAAAATGTTCGGTATTTTGACAGTTTGTTTGGTTCCTAAGGGAACAGTCCGCGAAATTTACGAGTGGAACGACAGAAAATTGCTTCCGAAGAGACTTTCTAAAATATTTCTTGCTGGAATGACAAATTTTTTGTGATTTTTCAATAAAAACGTTTGATCGAACGTATCGAAGAAAATATTCATCTTTTTCAACAAAGTTTAGTTTCCCCTGCAATCTTTTGCAACAAATTATTTATATTCTTCGTGCTTCGTGTGTCAATAATTTTCTTTCGACTGCTCGATTAATTTTTCATAGAAAAAATTGGAATCGACCGAGTCTGACGAGGACAAGACGTTACGTGGCGATCTCTAGTGCGTGCGGACTCTCGTGCAGCAGGTTGCGGTTAATGAGGAGAACGCACGCGGTGATGTTTTGGCGGCGTGCTCTCTGCTTGGCAGAGGCCGTGCTGGTCGGGGCTGTGTACGGCAATCTGGATGCAGCAATAGTTCGGGCTTGATTGGTTAGCGGTTTCAACCCCTTGTTGTTAATGAGCTACGTAGATGACACGTCTCGCAGAATATCTCTGCTCCCCCGGACGACCTAATCTGCTCGCCCAGCGTCTGTTCAGCGCGAGATCGAATGCGACTGTGAAGATGCATGGGAAGCTGGACGCACGCAAGAGCAAGGATTCACGAGGTCCTGCGTATTATGCAATTTCTGAGATGCACCGAGTGTGACGCGTTTCGCGATTCATTTAAAGAAAAGATTGAAAATTCATTTTTTACTAAAAAAAACGTCAATATTTCGTTGTACGCTAAATATTTTTCGATAATTTCAAAATTTTCGTTATTTTGACAATATTTTTTATTTCGAACGAAACTGTCAGCTAAATTTTTTATTGTAACGACAAAAATTTCCTTCGAGACTTTCCAGAATCGATGAAAAATTAAATTTGGTCAAAAACGTCGATATTTTATATTTTTTTGATAATTTCAAAATTTTCGTTATTTTGACAATATTTTTTATTTTGAACGAAACTGTCAGCTAAATTTCCAATTGTAACGCCAAAGATTTCTTTGAGACTTTCCAGAATCGATAAAAAATTAAATTTTGTCAAAAACGTCGATATTTTATATTTTTTGATAATTTCATAATTTTCCTTATTTTGACAATATTTTTTATTTCGAACGAAACTGTCAGCTAAATTTTCGATTGTAACGACAAAAATTTCCTTTAAGACTTTCCAGAATCGATGAAAAATTAAATTTCGTCAAAAACGTCGATATTTTACATTTTTCGATAATTTCAAAATTTTCTTAAAAATATTTTTCATTTCAAACGCAACTGTCAGCAAAATTTACGATTGGAATTCCAAAAATAACGAAAAAATGTTTGTGATTCTTCGAAAAAAAAAAAAACCTTTCGTCGGACGCCTCCAACGAAATTTTCTCCAGGATCGAGGGATCTAAGGGTATCGATCTCTACGAAGAACAAAACGACACATTCTTATTATTTTCCTTTTTTTTTGTTCCTTTTTTTTACAGCGTTCGGCGTGTTTACATTTATTCGTTAGAAAAGAAAAAAAAAAAGATAAAAATGGAGTAAACGTGAAATAAAAATGCTTTCACGTACGATAATAATGGCGGCGTCGCAAGAGAGGCTCACGAAGGAGCTGCTGCCAAAACAGCGGCGCTTTATAATCGACGCTTTCGATAACGTTGTTTCGCGCTTACGAGATATATACGTAACTATATAAAAGTGAAAAAATCTGTACAATGAAAGACATGCCGGTAGCGAAGAGATGTCTCCGTCCGTTGATCGTTTGTAAATCGAGAAATCGCATCGTAGCAGGTGGAGCGAGAAGGAGGGAGCAAGGACGACGAGATGAGGAATTTGAAGATTTTTTGTATTTTTTTTGTTTTTTATCATTGCAGCCCAACGCTCGGGCACCCGAGCAGCGATTCTCGAACGCACATCGACGAGCAGACGCGAGACGATCATTTTTTTTTCTTAAATATTCCATCAACCTTCATTATTCGCGACAACATAATTATCATTTTTAAATAATAATATATTATCCTCGTAATAATACAAAAATCATCCTGGTACATATTTATCAGAAAATAATTATTCATCCGATTAATGATGCTCTTAAGAAAATTAATAACATGACCAAACAGTCATTAAATATCAAATAAAAACGTATCTCGATAACGTGTGGTCCATTGTTACTTAATTAACACAGCATCCTATCATTCGGTTTTCCAAGCTTTTTCTTTTTTTTTTCGTCCTCGTTAAACTTTCATTTTTAATTGAAGCAAAAAAAAAAATATTTTATTCTCTTCAGGCACGAGAAAAAATAGATCGAGAAATGAAAAGAGGGCAAAATCGAAATTGGAGAAAATTTATCGATAAATTGCGAATTATTGCACTGGAAACGACATTTTGTTGGAAAAACGATTTTCCCAGTTTTTTGGACGATGCTTAAAAATTTTTCACTGTGAGAAAATTCTGTAAAAAGTCTGAATTTTTTTTTTTTCCAATTTTATTAAAAAATATTTAGTTTTCAACGAAATATCGAGGTTTTTCGACAAAATTTCGTTTCCGGCTGTTCGGGCGAATGATGAGAAGATGGCGAGCGGAAAAAGCGAAATGAGATGGTCGAATAAATAGTGAAAATATTGCAAAGTCGAAAAACACGTATTGGCTGAACGAGAATGCGAGAACTCGTTGTACAAATATATCACGTGACCGCCCCGTCGTCCAAATCGATTATCACACGAGTCCGGAGCATCGGAAAAAATGGAGAAATAAAAAAGTAAAAAAATAAAATAAAATAAAAATAAAAAAAATGAAAAAGAACAAACAATCGAGTATGGAAAATAAACTCGTGGGCCGTTGACCATCAGCTCGTAAACATCCGTTCTCTTCCTCGTCAATATATTTGGTCGCTTCTTTGGATTGGTCAGCTGGACGAAATAAACCAATGATTAAAAATCTCATTCCCATAAATCTAACTATTTGAAAAAATGTTTCACATTCGTCGCCCATCCCGAGTCTTTTCCCTTCATTTTCATAAACTCACAGACGTAAATATTGTTAAGTTTTATTTATTCAAATGCTAACTCGATCGATTCTCAATTTTTGCATCTTTTTCGAAATTCCATTGAGTTTTTCCTTGAATTTCCAACTGCAGCAGGAAAAAGGAATGAATTTTTTGAAAAAACAAAAAAAAAAAGGAAAAAAAAAACACGACTAATCGGTCGATGGTTATGTTCAAAGTCCAGACTTTATCACAATGTTCGTTTCCGAGCTGTGACAACGGCCCGAGAATTTTTATACCCTCCGCCCGACCCTCTCTCATTTAATTATCCGATTTTTTTTTTCTCTTGAGCGACGTGAGCAAATTTTTTCTTCGCTTCGCTGGGGATCGCTTGAAGGAGCGCGACGTGGACGCGATCGAGAGCGGTCTTTTTATGGTCCGCACGGGACGATTTGGCTACGTACAACGCTCTTCTCGCCAACGTACCGATCCAGCAAACTGTGTCTCGATTATTAATTATTTATTCAACGAATCAATGAGAACAAGATTTTCCGTCCAAATAAAAAAAAAAAACACGAAAAAACGCAGAAAATAAACGAAAAGAAGAAAAACGGAAACGCCAATAAAAATGAAAAGACCACAAAGTTGAAGAAAAAAAAAATACGAGAAATTGAAAAAAAAAACTGAACGAAAGTTGAAAATGCTTGGTGCGGTAAAGACTAGTCGATTACCGTTTCACTGCGCGGCCGCACGAATAGATCTGTGCGAAAAAAAAAAATCTTAAAAAACATCGAAAAAAAAAAAAAAAATGCTCGGTAATGGTAAAAAATCGGTTGGAAAATAATTAACCATGAATAATAATATTAATAATAATTCATAATTCAATAATATAATAATAAAGACAATAATTATAATGAATAATAATAAGATTAATGAATAATAATAAAATTGATAGTAATAGAAAATTAATAATAATAATAATAATAATAATGTAATATTATCGATAATAATGTTTATAATAATTTCGACAATTGTAAATCATATTGCTAATAATATTGAGAATAATATTGATGGTAATAATTATAATGTTTATAATAATATCAATAATTGTCCAAATTAAAAAAAAAAATGATAATGATAATAATAATAATAATAATGACAATAAACTAATTACTATACATAATCAACGGAATATCGATAATTATACTTTATATTAGGAGGTTCAAGAGTTACGTTGACTTTCGATTTTCCTTCCGCAAGCGCTTCGTTGTTTTTTTTTTTTTTTTTNTTTTTTTTCACGCTAAACGATTAAGTAATGGAGAAGACGCAAAAATAAACTCTTCGATCGTTGTTGTTCTCTCTTTCCAATTCATTTTATTCGTTATTGTTTGTTGGTTTGTTTGTTGTTGTTTTTTTTACAAATATGGATGAATGTGAAAAATCCAAAGTCACCGATTCCGCGTGCCTCCAGGAGATCATTTGAAAATGTATGTGTGTATATTGAGTGTGTTTCGTGCTTGTCCAATTGCTGGCAAAAACGTTGTACATCGTGTGATGCATTTTTTTTTTTATTTTTTATTTTTTTTACTTTCGATTTTTTTTCTTTCAAATTGTGTTGTTCGTGGATTCGTGTACAAGCTTTCTCGCAAAATGTTTGTTTTTTTCGTTGTCCAAGTTTCGGGGAGCAGATTTNTTTTTGTTTTTTTGGGAAAATGGACTCGGGAAAGTTTCGTTCGTGTGGAGGGAGGGGGGGGACACAAAAAGAGGGTAGAAATTTAGGATTACAATATTTATACGATTAATATTGTTGTTTGTTTGTTCTTCTACAATTATAATATTTATTAATAATTACGAGATCACAGTGACGCTTTGACGCGCGGGGATCTCGGGCGAGCGGGCTGTATAGTGTCGTTTTGTGCATTTTTCGCGTATAACGCGTTCCGGAAACACGCAGGCTCGTACGTTCGAAGAAACACGTTGACTATCGATCCGTCGATACGTCGTTTCGTTTTCTTCGGTAAATTTCATTTTTTTCGCATGCGAAATAAAAAAAAAAAATAAAAAAATGAAACAAAAAAAAATAAAAAAATAAATTATATTTGCTACGAACGAGACACTCGTCGTACAGCCTGCTCCCCACGATCCACATAGTCACAGTTACAGCTTATGTTTCCACCTTTCTCGCCTTACAAAGACGTAGTCTCTCATCGTCATCATCATCATCATCATCCTCGTCATTCTCATAATCAACATCATTTTCATATTTCATAGTCATCTACGACGACGAGACGAAAAAACTACGTAGACGGAAATTAAAATTTCGTGAAAAAAAAAAACGTCGATATTTTATTAGCCACGAAAAACCAAATTTTTATCAAATTTCCAAATTTTTCTTCATTTTCAAAACATTTTTCATTTCAAAATTCATTGCATTTACAAAATTTCTCATTTTTCGAAAAAAAAACATTTATGCGAACGAATCCAACAAAATATCGATATTTTCCACCAAAATTTTCTTTCCAGTCGATCAATTTTCACTTTCGAAAAATCAAACGAAATCACCAAAAAAAATAATTTCAATAAAGACCAAAAAAAAATTTATAAACATAAAGAAATGAACGGAAAATAAAAAATTTGCATATACTTTCGCGTCGACTCAAAGTCCCCTCGCGCCAATGCAGTCTCGTCCGAGGGAACAAAATTTTAACCACACGTCGGTGTAGTTTTTAGAAAAAAAAAAACGAAAAAAAACGAAAAAAAAACATTTACACATATACAAATATACACATGAATATATGTGTGTACGTGTGCTCGCGCGTCCTCCAATCTGTGTATATATAAACCTCCCTCATCGATCAATCTTTATTCCCTAATTATTACGTTCTCAATATGGCTGACTAATAGCTAAAAAATTAACAAACAAAAATAAAGTTGCTACAAAGATCGCTTACGATTTCTATACGTTCGTGTGTTAATGTTTATCGAACAAAATTTAGGGCAACGCGATAAGGAGAGACGAAGAAGAAAACGTGAATTTGGAAAAATGTTGGGCGTTTGCTTTATTTTTTTTTTCCTTTTTTTATTTTATTAATAAAATGAAAATGTTTCTTTTATTCTTCGTCTCGCATTGACTCGTCGCCGATAAATGCACAAGGGGGGCGGCAGTGGTGAGGTCGCTGAATTTAGTCGCTGGGGCCAGGAGGAGCATCATCTCTTGGACAAAAGCGAATATTTACAGGGGAATTATTATTCATCCCTCGCGAAAGATTTTTCCTCCTCTCTCGAAAAGCTTTCGTTATTTATTTTATCGTTATTTTTTTATTTATTTATTTTAACATCTATCTATGCCATAAATTGTTGTTTGTTTTTTTCTTATCAATGTGTCTGTGTGTGTGTGTTACTTTTTTTCGTTTTTTGTTCATTTAATAATCGTACGTTAAGCCTATTGAGAGAAAATCATTTTTCTCTCATTCGGACACGAAGAAAGTTGCGATGCGAGCCGAGACAACGAGAAATGGTCGTTTGATCGTGCTCACCTCGATAATAAAGAAATATGAAAAAGAGGCAAAGAGGCTGAGTCAATTGCAGGGAGTAAAATAAAAAAATTTTAAAAAATAAAAAAAAAAAAACAGAGAGGCCGAAAAAAAAACCCTCGACCAACGTGAATTTCAATGGAACGTGAGAACGTGAAAAAAATACTGCAAAACGCGAGAGAGAGAGAAATAACGAAACGACGATGAGACTGAAAATGAAATTTCGTCAAAAAACTTCGATATTTTTACGGACACTAAATATTTTTCGATTGTTTCCAAAAATTTTGACAATATTGTTTATTTCCAACGAAACTGTCAGCAAAATTATGAAATTTTTGTAATTAAAAAAAAAAAAAAAAAAAACGTTTAGTCGCATCCAACAAAATGTCGATATTTCCCAAGGAAAATGTTTCTTTTTCGTAAAGATGAAAAATT
>JBAJMU010000009.1:10860240-10877654 GCA_037952995.1 Hyposoter didymator | reverse complement strand
TCTTCAAAAAAAAAAAAAAAAATACAAAAAACGTGACATTTTGGGAGTGAAAAAAATTCGTAAGATGCCGAAATATGGGAACAAAATTTCAATCAGTGATTGCGAATATTCTCTCGAAATAAAAATAAATTAAAAATAAAAATAAAAAATACGAAAAATTAAAGAAAAAAAAAAAATACAAAAAATGCGACAGTTTGGGAGTGAAATAAATTCGTAAGATCCCCAACCATGGGATTAAAATTTTCAATCATTGATTGCAAATATTCTTTCGAAAAAAAAAAAAAATGAAGTGATTTCTACTTAAAAAAGAATTTTAAAAAATGCGACTTTTTGGGGTTACGAAGAATCGTGAGATTCGGAAATTCGGGATCAAAATTTCAATCAATCATTCCGAATATTCTCTCCAATTGAAAAAATCTAAATAAATAAATAAAAAATAAAAAAATTAAAAGAATGGGGAATTAATTTATTATGTACGTGGGTTCGAATCGGCATAGACAAGTGCGAGGCCAAGGGAGCAGTCTTGTCGTGTCTCGACAGCCAATATTTATGAGACTCATGGGGGGTGGTTGGTGTGTACGGAGGAGTTTCGCGTTTAGGAACAAGTGGGCTCGTGATAACTAAATTCGCGTTTATGGCCACATCGCCGAGCTTTCGCGCCTGCATGCTCTGCACACACGCACGCACGCAGCCTGTCCGTGTGGCGCGGACATACATTTATGGTGGTATTCATAAATGATGAAATACACAGAGAGCAATAAAGGTTGCGAGAGTGTGGAGCGAGAGGACAAATGCGTGTGGAGAAGGGACGCGGTGGTGCGCTGGGTAAACCACGAAATCGTGGCACAGAGAATCTCGAAGAGAGATGCCGCACGAGAGATCGTGAATCATAGCCCCTCTGGCTGTTGCTTCGGGTAACAAATGAACGGTCTTTCTTGTCGTATATGGCGATTCCATCGTCTGGATGATCGATGTTACGAAAAAGTAGAAAAAAAAAAACAAAAAAAAATCGACATTGAAAATTCAATTTTGTCTAAAAACGTCGATTTTTTACGAAAAACTAATTATTTTTGGAAAATTTTAATTATTTTGACAATATTTTTTATTTCTAACGAAACTGTCAGCAAAATTTGCGATCGTAATGACGAAAATTTGATTTTCAAGAGATTTTCTACAATATTTTTTGCTGCAATGACAAAATTTTTGTAATTTTTCAAAAAAAACGTCGATTTTTGACGAAAAACTAAATATTTTTGGAAAATTTTAATTATTTTGACAATATTTTTTATTTCTCACGAAACTGTCAGCAAAATTTGCGATCGGAATGACGAAAATTTGATTTTCAAGAGATTTTCATCAATATTTTTTGCTGCAATGACAAAATTTTTGTAATTTTTCAAAAAAACGTCGATTTTTGACGGAAAACTAAATATTTTTGAAAAATTTTCAAAATTTTCGTAATTTTGACAATATTTTTTATTTATAACGAAACTGTCAGCAAAATTTGCGATCGGAATGACGAAAATTTGATTTTCAAGAGATTTTCTACAATATTTTTTGCTGCAATGACAAAATTTTTGTAATTTTTCAAAAAAACATCCAACGTTTCCAGAAAAAGATTTCTTTTCAGTAAAGTGAGGAGTAAATAATTGCTTTCGCTCCTTTCAAAAGTCCAGGAACAATAATTAAAAGGTGAATGAATATTGTTGCAATATAATCGCGTATAAAAATAAAAGTTTTGAAAATTTCGAATAAAGCTCGAGAGGGTAAAAGCATTTTCGAATATTCGAATGTACACAATAATTAATTTCGTACGTAATGTGAGAAGACATAAAACGTAATTGGGTTCTCGGCATGAAGCGGAAAAGTTAGTTGGGCTCTTATTTGGAGGCGAAATTAGCAACAGTGAAATTGGAGAGTCCGAGAAATTTCGTTGGCGACGAAACCATTATAATATCTGCGTTGGTATACGAAGGATCCCGTGCAAGCAAAATTTCATCAACAACACTCTCCGAGAGTAATAACGCGTCAAGTTAACATTTTCATCAAGCATCAAAATGAAAAACCCAAAAAAACAGGAAAATGTGCTTTTCGGAGCAGCAAGAATCGCCAAAGTTCGAGAGCAGTTGGTGCTGTTGCTTTTGCTGTGGACAAGGACGAGGCCTGCGTCCTGGGACGAATAGACGTTTCGTACACACAAAGTGCATATGCGTCGCGATGTATAGTTTTGGGTGTTGCTCGACGACCCTGCTCGCTCGTTTGTGGCGAGCATCTCAATTCTAAATAACCTCGTTTCCCGCACTGTACACACTGTTTCGTCCAGATAATTAGAACGGACTGGCGTCTCGAGTTACGAGATTATTCCATTTTTTAATCACCACCATTCCTCGGACCATTTCGCTCAATTAATTTCGTTAACAATTCAATTATTCTGTCAAACTTTACGTCAAACCTAAAGTAACGCGAAGGAATAATAACAAGTAATCGAGCAATCGGGGATTGGATTTCATTTCTCAAATAATTATTCCAACAATTATTTCCACGTGAATAATTAGGATCGAATTAATTAGGTCGCTGATGTTGAAATTATTATTATTTTTTGTTTTAACGAAAATTGGCGTTTGAAAAATGTGAATGATTTGAAAAATGCTAAAAATTCGAAAAATGTTAATAATTTTTTAAATCTTAACAATTCGAAAAATGTTAATAATTTGAAAAATGTTAATAATTCGCAAAAATGTTAATAATTCGCAAAAATGTTAATAATTCAAAAAATCTTAAAAATTCGAAAAATGTCAACAATTTTGAAAATGTTAATAATTCGAAAAATGTTGATAATTCGAAAAATGTTAATAATTTGAAAAATGTTAATATTTCGAAAAACGTTAATAATTCGAAAAATGTAAATTATTAGAAAAACGTAAATAATTTGAAAAAAATTAATAATTTGAAAAATGTTAATAATTTGAAAAATGTTAATAATTCGAAAAATGTTAATAATTTGAAAAAAGTAAATAATTTCAAAAACGTTAACTAGAAAAACGTTAATAATTATAAAAATGTAAAAAATTAGAAAAATATGGAAACAATTGAGCAGGAAATTGTGCAGAATTGTTACAGGGCTGAAAGGGTATGAAAAAAAGTTTACCTTGGTCTTGGAGGCGTGAAAATCATCAGCGATGTTTCTGAGATTAGCGCCGACGTTGGCCCATTCCGTTTCGGTGATGGAAGGGCTGAGATGTCCACAGGAAGTGCCTCGAACATTGGTGTTGTCGTTTCTGCCTTTTTCGAGTGCGGAGCCTTCGGAGGTGAGTCTTCGTCTCCGTGGTCGTGGCCTGGGGCTCGGTACCGGGGGGCTGAATTCGGGGAATTGGAAAGCGGCATCGCGGGTCGGACTGCTGGGGGCGGAAACGGTGACCTGAGGTGCGGCAGGTGGCAATTGGTCGACGGCGTTGAGCACGAGATCCGGAAGAGGAAGTCTCGAGAGATCCGAGTCGACGAGAACAACGGGATGTTCACGGCTGCCTGGACTCTCACCCGGCCGACGTGGCAAACGATCTGTAATTCCGATTAAAAAAACATTTCGTCATTAAAAATTATGAAAAACAATTTTTTTCTATTATTTACTTAATTTTTTCTCCATTTTTTAAAAATCGTAAGAAAAATTTGTGGGAAATCTTGAGAAAAAGCCTCAGGAAGCTTGCAATGAAAAGAAAATTTTGTTGGATACGTTCGCCGAAAAGTTTTTTCGAAAAAAATCAAAAAATTGTAGAAAGTCTCTTCGAAAAGTAAATTTTTGTCATTCCGCTCGCAAATTTTGCTGACAGTTGCGTTAGAAACAAAAAATATAGTCAAAATAACGAAAATTTTGAAATATTATAAAAAAATATTTAATTTACCGAAAATATCGAAGTTTTTTTAACAAAATTGAATTTTCAGTGAATTTTTTTCTATTATTTACTGCATTTTTCCATTTTCACAAAATCGTAAAAAAAATTTGTGGGAAATCTTGAAAAAAAGCCTCAGGAAGCTTGCAATGAAAAGAAAATTTTGTCGGATACGTTAGCCGAAAAGTTTTTTCAAAAAAAAATCCAAAAGTCTCTTCGAAACGTAAATTTTTGTCATTCCCATCGCAAGTTTCGCTGACAGTTGCGTTAGAAACAAAAAATCTAGTCAAAATAACGAAATTTTCAAAATTACCAAAAATTTTTTAATTTCCCGAAAATATCGAAGTTTTTTTTTTTTAATTTAATTTTCAGCAGTTTACCAACGTTTCCCAGTCTTTAGTCTCAATCATCATTCAACATCTAATGCCCCGAGATAAAGATAAATCCAGAGAACGATATTAACACGGCGCAGCCTCTTATTATCCTCTGGAGATGACATAATCCAGCGATAATCAAGTCTTGCTCTATTTTTTACTGCATGCATGCGGAGCGCGTACTATAATGCAAGAGAATCTCTCATCGAGCTGCGGAACATTTAGATGCAACGGGAAGAGCTTCGTGATGGACGTTTCCAGACAATTTCCAGGTGAGAGAGAGAGAGAGAGAGCTCGAGAGAGGGATAAACCGGAAAGAGAGGAATAGAGATGATGAGGAAAGACGAATAGCGAGACCTCATCCTCGAAAGATGGCGTGCTAGACCAAGTGAGCGACTTCCAGAGAAGGTTACAAACTTTTATGCACTCGTAAAGCGTTGCATATGGTGCACGCAAGTATATATATCTCGCTTTATCGAGTCTAGACGGCCAAGACAACGAGAAAAGACCCAAAAGCATGAGAGAAAGAAAAAGGGGCACAGCATGGAGTTGGAGGGACTAGGAGCATGTTATAACAAACGAGAGCAGGCAAATTAACGTCTAGGAAAGGGTTTGCCACCCATTCCCCTCACAACGACTGCACCGAGACTTTAGTGCATCAAACAATCAGATGCAGCAGTGCAGAGAGACACCTGACTGCATAAAATTCAGCCTGTAAATTTTTATTTTTTACGTCTCAATAAAAATTCCAGCAAATTAGCCAAAAATTCAATAACGACCGATAAAAAATTCAAATTCAAAATTTCCTTCGATTTTAACAATTCCCACGAAACTGGCATCGTTGAAAAAACAAAAAATTTATTTTTATTCATAATTTTGTAATAAATTCTGCTTTCGAATGCCAAAAAAGTTGGTTCCACTATTTTTCTAAAATATCGTCAATTCCCTTTTATTTTTCGCCAAAAAATGTTAAAAATGTGACGAAAAAATAAATAAATTTAAGCCAAAAAAAATTAAATTTGAAATTTCGTCAATTATTTCAACGAATCAATATAACGAGCTCGTTATAATGAAATAATCCTCTAGGGGGTGACAGAGCCCCATAAAAACGTGATTTTGCCTTCTCCCATTGTCCTTTTTCGTTCTTCGCCTCGATTCATGAAAAAAATATTATAATTTCGTGTACACACGAAGATGTTGGTAATTCTGAATTAAGATCGAGCGCGGGTGAGTGTGTGTTGCTCGCACGATGGTTTGTGGTCGTAGGAGCATCAATCCTTGACATTTAGCGTTCACATGCGCTGAAAGAAACAGCATCGCGCGTCTGCACAGGGCCCAACTGCTCTTTCGCTTGTGCAATGCATTTCTCACTGGATGCAGGTCCAGCAAACAAGCCCAAGCGCACAAACGCACGCGCGCGCAGACTTGCTATTTCCATAGAGTCTGAAGAAATCACAGCCACACACACACACACACATAGATGTGGCTGCTGATTAGACATGCAGGCAAATGCGAAGAGTCGATAAACCTCATAGAAAACTAATCACACATCATATACAGAACGATCCTCGAGTGAGAGAATCTTTATCAACGCGATATTCAGGCAACGACGCGCGATAGAAAATTGCAAAACTCAACGACGAGATTTTCATCGAATTAATCGCGAGTGCAGCGCATAAATGTATTATTTCTCTGTGTGTGAAAAATCGTAAAAACAACAACATTGTTTTTTATGTTTAATTAATCAATTTATTTATTTAGTAATTAATTAAATGTCAAAAAATGAAAAATCGTGATAAAGGAACATCATTTTTTTACGTTTTATTAATTAATTAATTAATTAAAAGGAACATCATTTTTTTACGTTTAATTAATCAATTTATTTATTTATTAATTAATTAAACGTCAAAATACGAAAAATCGTAAAAAAGAACATCATTTTTTTACGTTTAATTAATTAATTGATTAATCAAAAGAAAAATTATTTTTTACACGGAGAAATTATTAATTTAAATTGATTAATTAATTAATTAATCAATTGAATTATTGATTAATTAATTAATTGATTAATTGAGGGCAAATTTTTCATTTTTATTCATCATTTTGACAATTGATTCACTTTTTCTCCAATTTTTTCTCATAAATTCGGTTTTCGAATGGCAAAAAAGTTTTGAAAAATACTTAATAAAAATTTCGCACTCTGTTTTAATGAATAATTCGTTTTCGTTGAATTTCAATGATGCCAACTTCAACATTGTCAATTTCCTTCCATTTTATTTCCACAAAACGTCAAATTAATAAAATAAATCGTTTCGACGATTTTTTCAAATCAAAATGCGATCCTCCGGATGCGAGGTTCCGTGGCAAACGTCCAAACAATATTTTTATCGAATGCGAACACGATTTTTCGAAGCGACAATAAAAAAATCCTTTTTTTCTTTTTTTTTTTTGCCATTTTTGGATTCGCGCCCAAAATTGGCGAATAAAAATACGACGTATGTTCGCGATCTGTGGTTTTTGTTTGCACGCTACACCGTAAGTGTGTGTGGCTGCACTTTGATCCCAACGGAGTGCAAAAAGAAACTATAAACCGCAATAAAACATGTAATGCCCGCGCGCGCGCGCGCGGGCTAGCGGGTGAAACTGTATTCATATATATATATATATATTGCAAAGTGCAATTGCAACTTGCGAGAGCGCAGCAGGGAGCGTGTGCGACGCACGTGGCTGACGCCCGCATGTATTCGATTTAATGTCTCGCTATAGTGCACATGGGAGTGAGACCTTTTGGTGGCTATATGACGCCGCACACACACACACACACACAAAACACACAAACACGTTACAAATGGAGCCAAACATAAATCAACAATTATGGAACAAAAGGTCGTAAAGAATGAGCATTTAACCGGTCAATTCAAAACGCGATGCGCCTTTTGTTGCCAAGTTTTTCAAACTCGAGTAAATGAGAGAGAGAGAGAGGGTAAAAATTGAATTTTTTCAAAAAACTTCGATATTTTCGTTCGAGACTTAATATTTTTCGATAATTTCAAAATTTTCGTTATTTTGAGTATGTTTTTTATTTCTGACGAAACTGTCAGCAAAATTCACGATTGGAATGCCAAAAATTTGCTTTCCGAAGAGACTCGAATGTTTTTTTGCTGCAAATGACAAAATTTTTGTAATTTTTTCGAAATTTCTTAACCGAAGAGACTTTCTAGAAATGACTGAAAGTGAAATTCAGTCGAAAAACGTCGATATTTTGTTCAACACGATAAAACTAAATATTTATCAATAATTTCAAAATTTTCATAATTTTGACAATATTTTTTATTTATAACGGAACCGTCAGCTAAATTTGCGATTGGAATGCCAAGGATTTGCTCTCCGAAGAGACTTTCTAGAATATTTCTTGCCGCAATGACAAAATTTTTGTAATTTTTCAAAAAAAACGTTTGATCGAACGAATCCAACGAAATTTCATTCCCGCACTGCGAGAGAGTGCATGCAGTATCGTATGTGCATCGCGTGGAAAGAAGATGTCGCGACTGTGCGTCAAATTCGCGAGCCCGGAGAAGCGTGAGTCACCGACTCGCGCTGTTAGGAATCGAGAATCGAGTTTAAAAAATCGTATGCACAACTATCGAGTTAATGTTTTTGTCCGTGTGTGTGTGTTGCAGCAAAAATGCAGCAAAAAGGTTGGTGCATTCTGAAAATACGTAAAAATGCGCGAATGGACGTTAAAATCCGTAAATTAATTAATAAAGCTCGCACGACGCTGGAGAGATAATTAAGGGCGTAAGTTAGTCAGAACGAAGCGAGGTTTACGTCTATGCATCAAAAGTTTGGAGGTAAAATTGCATGCACAATATCGCGAGAGCTCAACTTTCTTGGTTGCTCGCGCGCGGCTACGCGCGAATCATTGCAAAGTGCAACAGAGAGAGAAAAACTGCAGCAGCGAGCACACAAAGAGTCTCTGCTTGTCAAGGCCACTACCCGCGACGACGACGGGGACGACGAGAGCCGCATGCACATGCAGCGCGACGTCACTCGCGCGCGCGCGCTAACAATTTTTCTTTTTTTTTTTTTTTTTTTTNNNTTTTTTT
Organism: Hyposoter didymator; assembly: GCA_037952995.1. Classification (NCBI taxonomy): domain Eukaryota; kingdom Metazoa; phylum Arthropoda; class Insecta; order Hymenoptera; family Ichneumonidae; genus Hyposoter; species Hyposoter didymator. Next base: position 10,869,287 of record JBAJMU010000009.1, on the reverse strand, counting down.
TTTTTTCTGTCGCGCGATTCCTTCTCCTTTCTTCTCGCCCCATGAGATTGACACTCGGGACTCTCGTTTTTCGCGATATATCGATACGAATCGCCGGACTAGATATTACGTGGCCGCGCGCGAGCGACACGCGCGTCAAGGGCTTCGTTTCCGCCATTTTGTAAGTTTTGCGAGCCCCGCAGGCGTTTGCTGCGCGACACGCCATTTTGTCGGAAAGCAGCGCCGCATTATCCGCACGCAATTTTTTCTTTTTCACTCTCTCCGCCGCGCGAGACGCGTCGCNTCGCGCGATTCCTTCTCCTTTCTTCTCGCCCCATGAAATTGACACTCGGGACTCTCGGTTTTCGCGATATATCGATACGAATCGCCGGACTAGATATTACGTGGCCGCGCGCGAGCGACACGCGCGTTAAGGGCTTCGTTTCCGCCATTTTGTAAGTTTTGCGAGCCCCGCAGACGTTTGCTGCGCGACACGCCATTTTGTCGGAAAGCAGCGCCGCATTATCCGCACGCAATTTTTTCTTTTTCACTCTCTCCGCCGCGCGAGACGCGTCGCATATGTTTAGCGCGCTATCTGCTCCGACGCCGCTAATTGGAGTCTTTATATCGCACAAAGTGTGCGACTGACTCAACTTCTCGCCGTCGCCGCTGCCTCGCGAGCTTGTCAAATGTGTTGTTACGTTTTTATAAACACTCTGCTCGCGTATAGTGTGAAAACGTAGATAGACGCGCGTATAGTCTCTGCGTGAGCGTGGGTCAATGTTGCAGCAACAGGTTTTTTTCCCCCCCGCGCTGCCACCACCACGACTTTGCGCTTTTTATCGCGCGCGCGACACTTTGCCTGCTGCTGCTTGCTGCACTTTTCCGGAACAATGGGACAAAACGCGAGAGATACCAGCAGCAGGCGCTATACGAGAGACTCGCGACACTTTTCGTTGTCGCGACGAAAACATCGCGCGCGCGATATAATTGACTCGATTAATTAACATCGCACTGAATAATTAAAAATTAAATTTCTTCCGAAAAAATCCATTTTTTTTTGCAACTTTTCGACTTGACCTTTTTTTAGTGAAATTGTAAATTTTATTGACACTTTGCAAACGAAAAATACTGAAAAGAGAATTTTATTGGGAACGTTAAACGTTTTTTTTTTTAAATCACGAAAATTTTGTCATTGCGAGAAATATTCTAGAAAGTCTCTTCGAAAAGCGAATTTTTGTGACTCCAATCGTAAATTTTGCTGACAGTTCCGTTAGAAATAAAAAATGTCGTCAAAGTTACGAAAATTTTCGAAATTTATTTAGTTTATCGTGTTGAACAAAATATCGACGTTTTTTTAACTCTCCAGTGTGCGAAAATGATGAAAATTTTGAAATTGTCCAAAAATATTTCGATTGTCGAGTGTTGAACAAAATTTCGATAGAATTTCATTTTTTTTTTCATTCGCTCAATTTATTTTTTTTTCTTCGCAACAATATCGTTTTTTTTTATTTGTTCAAATGCACGCACGCAACTTTTTGCATTATCTCATTGCTATTTAAATTAAATCGCGGTATCTCTGGTCAATATTGACCGTTGGGTGACCCAATAATAGCCTCGACGCGATCGATTATCGATGAGAAATCGCGAGAAACTTTTATCGGCGTAGAAACTTAAATATCGTGCGAGAAGGTGAGAAAAAAAATGAGAAAAAAAACAAAAATTATTGTGAAAAAATTTGCTGGAGAGGAAAACGGTGAAAATTTTTTTAAACGGCAAGAAATTATTGAGGCGGGAAAAAAATGAAGGAATAAGCATCCAGGAATGGTGCGACTCAGCAAGGCAGAAAGTTGTCGCTTTCGCGGTTGAACGCACTCGCGCAATTACGTTCACAATATGTAAACATCTTTGCTCGTATTTATGTATTATGTGTGTACGTGTTATTCATCGCAATCTAAATGACAAAAATAATAGCGACACGTGCCGTCGCGGTGAGCGGAGATAATTTTTTACTCGCAATCGCAGGCTCGATTTTTCTTCGTCTCCTTAAATACACGAAGATACGAATTTTAAGAAAAATTAGAGAAAAAAAAATGAATCTGAATTTTCCAACGTTCAGATTCAACGAAAAATCATTTTTTTCATTAATTATTTATTGAATTTTTGAAATCATGGCAATTTTTGACGTTGATTAAGTTTTTGGGTTCCTGAGGAGAACGTTTTATTGTCCAGAGCAAATATCGAACAATAATTACGAGCAATAAATACGAAGATTCGAATTTTGAGAAAAATAAGAGAAAAAAAATGACTCTGAATTTTCCAACGTTCAGATTCAACGAAAAATCATTTTTTCCATTAATTATTCATTGAATTTTCAAAATCATGGCAATTTTTCACGTTTATTGAGTTTTTGGGTCCCTGAGAAGAACGTTTTATTGTGCAGAGCAAATATCGAACAATAATTACGAGCTATAAATACGAAGATACGAATTTTAAGAAAAATGAGAGAAAAAAAATGACTCTGAATTTTCCAACGTTCAGATTTAAAGAAAAATCATTTTTTTCATTAATTATTTATTGAATTTTTAAAATCATGGCAATTTTTGACGCTTATTAAGTTTTTGTGTCCCCGAGAAGAACGTTTTATCGTCCACAGCAAAAATCGAAAAATAATTACTCGCTAATTGCTGAAGAAAAAACAAAATTTCGTTGCATTCCTTTAATGCAAACCTCGAAAACTCTAAAAAATGTGAATTCTCTCATTTGCTTGAGTGCGATTTTCTTTTTTCCTTCCGCAACGACACGCAATCGGCCAGATTTTTTCTAAATTTGGAGAAATTCGTTTATTTTGGTAAGAGGCTCGCGCGTCATTACGACTCTGCGTACACGCGCGGGGAGAAAAATTCAAGAGTCCTAATCGCGCTCGGAAAAACAAACGTCGTTGTGCTTTTCTCTGGCGCTTGTCATTTATCTTGAGCGTTTGGTGCTGATACTTGCAGCTGTAACTATAAATAAAGAGAAGCTCGCGAATCTGATGCAACGAACCCCGAAGTCCCCGACATCTCCGCATCCCTTCGCAGCGCGAGATATTTGTTTCTTTCTCCTTAAATTTGCGAGGCGCACGATTCTCGTGCGATATTTTTCTCTCTCTCTCTCGTTATTTCAGCCTCGCGCGCGGGCTTGGCCTCTTTTCTCTAGTGCATCTCGTGCGAGAGCAATTTCAAACGCGAGACTCGTTGGGAATAAACTCGAGCAGCAGGGAAAGTGGCGCGAGTATATTGACCTCCTGGATGCGTTCTATTTTCTTACTCTCTGCTCCTTCGCACTCGTCCCCACATTTGCTTTTATTCCTTTCACCCCTTTTTCACCCCATTTTTCGCATTAATTTTCGGAGCTTAACCGAGTTCCCCTCGCGACGAGATAATTCTAGTCCGCGCTACGGATTTGTGTCTTTTCCTTGATCGAATTAATTTCTTCATTAATTATTAATCGCAGTGAGAATGAAATTTCGTTAAAAATCGTCGATATTTTGTTGAATACGGCAAACTAAATATTTTTTTATAATTTCGATATTTTTCTTATTTTGGCAGTATATTTGGTTTCTAACGGAATTGTCAGCGAAATTTACGAGTGGAATGACAAAAATTTGCTTCCGAAGAGACTTTCCAAAATATTTCTTGCTGGAGTGACACTTCGGTTTTGTATTTCGAAATCGAGTTGGACGACTGAAAATTGAATTTTTTCAAAAAATCTCGATATTCAACGCGACAAACTAAATTTTTGTGGATAATTTCAAAATTTTCGGTATTTTGACAATATTTTTCATTTCTAACGAAACTGTCAGCAAAATTTACCATTGGAATGACAAAAATTTCCTTTTCGAAGAGACTTTCTTGCTGGAATGACAATTTTTTTGGGATTATTCAAACAAAACGTTTAGTCGAACGTATCGAACAAAATATCCATCTTTTTCAACAAAATTTTCTTTTCAGGGCGACGTGATTTATTTTTGATTAACTGTCGATTATTTTATCGATTAAAAGGAGCAAAATAACTCGCTATGAAAATCTTACGTTTTCGTCTCTCACAAAAATCATTAGTCCATCGCTCATTCGTCTGAAGAAAATTCTGCTCCTGTCTCGATACGATGAAAAGAAAATTTCGTTGGAAACGTTCGACTGAACGTTTTATTTCGAAAAATCACAAAAATTTTGTCATTGCTGCAAGAAATATTGTAGAAAGTCTCATGGAAAGCAAACTTCTGTCATTCCAATCGTAAATTTTGCTGACAGTTTCGTTAGAAATAAAAAATATTGTCAAAATTTTGAAATTATCGAAAAATATTTAGTTTATCGTGTCGAACGAAATATCGACGTTTTTTCGACAAAATTCACAATCAAACGAACGCGTCACTCATTTTGTGGTGAAAAAAAAGTGAAATAGTAAAAAAATTCACAAATTTATCGACACTGCGAATTTTTATGAAAAACCTCATCATTTTGTTCCTACGAGCCAATTCTTTTTCACCGATTCAATAAAATTATTCGCTCCCTGTCAGTCGACGAGTGCCAATGTTTCCTGAGGCTTAAAAAAATCGCACCGCGTGCTACGGACCGAGATTTATCAATTTTTATTCCCAAAGCTACAAATCTGTGAGACAAAAATTCTCATTACGTCTCGCGAACGCGATCGATAATTCCCAACGAAATTTCATCATTTTTTCGAGCACATTTCCCTCAATCGTTTCACCCAAATATCTTCAGAATCTGGTCAAAAGTTTACGAGCTGCGAGTCTGGAAGAGACGAGTCGAAAAAGTTTTTCGAAAACGCGATTTCTCACTCGCGTAGTCATCGAAATGTACGACGAGCTGTCAAAAGAATTTCGACCAAATTTTCGACAAGGCACTGGTTTTCAAAGTTGCACGTGCAACGATTGCCGGACATTGACAGTTTGACACTCTCGCACATTTTTCTCGTCGTTCGTCGAGTTTTAAACAATTTTTTAAATAAATTTTTGAATTTTTTTTATTTCACGTTAAAATAAAAAAAATAGATCGATTGCATCGGGAAACGAAATCGCGAGACAATTTACGATCGTGACGAAGAGGACGAAGATAAAACGTCATCGCGGGAGAAGGACTTTGAACATTGAACCCGCGCGCCTATGATTCTTAAATTCCGAACAGGTAAACGCGAGACCCACGCGAATTGAAAAATATTCGGCAAATGAGTCACGCAGGGCGATGACCGAATCGTAATTTTTTTTTTTTTTTCAAATTTTTTTTTCGATTGGAATTTACTCTGATGATCCTTTGAAATTTCCGAGGTTTGCAGAGATTTTGGCAATGTTGCACAATCCCGAGGCATCGAACTCGCCGTCCCACCATTTTTTTTATTTTTTTCACTTTTTTTTTCATTCACTTAATTTTTTTTTTTTTGAAAATCGATTCGTTGCCTAAATTAAACTCCTGCGCCAGTTAATTTCGTAAAATAAATGAAACACTAAGTTTGGGCTTGAGAAAGAGAGAAATTAGCGAGAAACGTCACTCGTTAATTTTCCGAAACTTGGTCGCGTTTACAGTCGCAATAATATTTTCGTTTCGCGGCGTTCGACCGCGAACACTTGGCCGAGGTCAGTGACCCAAATAAACAAACGTAGCGAGACACAACACGCGTAAATTGGCACTTTGCGTAAACGTTATAAATCCTCGATAGACTTGATTCTCGATTTTCACAAAAACATTGAAATGCAGAAAGTTTTGAATTTCGAGTTTATTTTTCATGATTTTTAAATCAGTTGGCAATTTTATCGCCAAAACACGAAATATCGTCGTGGGATAAGTTTGCGACGATTCTTAGCGACGAAATGACGAAAATTTGATTTTTCAATAAAAATTGAAAAAAATCGACGACACGAAAAGAAATCGCGAGAGTTTTTGGAGTAAAAATTTGAAAAAATTGAGGAAACAACGAAAATGGCAAGAAAAATAGAGACTCACGGTTTCGGGAGGGTTGCTGGGTTCTTCTCCGAAGGACTTGCTGGAGTGCAGCGTAAAGATCGAGCATGAGTTGCTCGAGTTGTTGTTCCTGGACCTCAGCCTCGTCTTCGGAGGGCAAGGCGAAAGGTCTCGCCATATTGTTTAGAATATTTATTCTCAATGGTAACGAGGAGTATATTCTCGAATAGTTTTTGCCGTTGAATGACGAAAGAGTTCGAAAACGATGGAGAAAAAAAAAAAGTGATTTTTCGATGAATTTCCAAGTTTGTGTCGCGCACAATCACAAAACGGAGCAAAAAAATGAAGCGACGATTATTTCATATGGCACGGAACCTTAAGGTTAGGAAAACACCGAGTTAGTGACAATGGCGATAAGTAAAATTCTGTAGTACACGATTCACTGCTTCGAGGTACGAAGTGTCATGTTCAGTGGTCGAGGGTGGAATGAAGCAGCGTAGAGAGCAAGAGAGCACGTGGCTTGGCTGGAGCGGCGCACGTTGCTCTCTTCACACACAAAACACACGCGGCAAAGTGCGCGCACTTTTCTATCGCAGGCTTTATCGCGCACCTTGAGTCTTCGCGTGACGAGGGAAAAAAAAAATTAGATTCGCCGTCTAAATCGCCTGTAAGGTGGATCCTCGAATGGATCAATTTCCATAGGTCTAGATTGGCGGGCTCTTGGCGCGCTGTCGATAAGACAAAAAAACCGCGAAGCGCACTAACGAACTCGTAGGTCCCGTTCGAAAAGCTCGTATCTCACGAGTGTCTTTCGAAAATTGTTAAAAAAAATCGAAATTTGAAAGAAAAATGTGAGATCCTTGAGAAGGATCCCAAGAGAGTAAATCCGCGTGTGTATCTCCGAGGTTTGGAGTCGCACACACACGTGTCGCGATAACTCGAGCCAAAAGAGAGTTTTTCGTTGATGGGACGTCGGCTCTTTGGTCTCGTCGCGAACACACACGAGGACGTCACTGTTCTCGAAGACGCGAGTGTTGCACAAAAAAAAGCAGCTCCGAAAAAAAAACAACAACGACGCGAAAAAACTTGTTGCTCGCGATGTTTTTTTTTTAAATCACAATCTCGAGCGAAATGCGATTGGAAACAGTTGCGATATTTCTTCACGAGAGTGACCGCGCGCGCGGAGAGAGATGGAAATTAGCGGTGGGGAGAAAGCGAAGAAACTGCACGAGTATGTATAAAAAACACGAGATTTCTCGACTGAGCTTGAGCGAACGGAAAACACGTCTATTCTCCTCGAGGTCCGTCGTGGTAATGATTCCTCTAGCTCGGCAAATGCACTCGGGGGAACGTTGCTCCCCTGATTCTCCGGCTTGACTGTACACGCACGCACACACAGACCTCCGCGCTTGCTCACACACACACACGAGGAGACTCGATACGAAGAGACAAAACGAGACAAGACACACTGACACGCAGAGAGTCAGTGGCGCACGCTTTTCCCCCCATCGGCTTTCCACCGCCCTTGGACCACGCGTGAACCCTCGCCAGTCGCTAGCGCGAGCGAGCGAGACCGAATGAGCCGCAGCGCCGCGCGGGGAGCGCAGGGGATGCGCTAACTCTGCGCGCGCACGCCGACTAGTCGCGCACTGTGCAACGGGTGGGGGCCCCGCGTCCTCGGAGTGGGGGGAACGTGCAGCTACATATATATATGTAAAGTTTGTGTTGCACTCTTCGCGAACATATATATTCGTCGAATTTGCTTTTATTTTCTCCAGCACTCTTCCCCAGAGCGACGCTTAACGCTGAGGCTTTCGTGTGCGAAGCGTATTCGTACCTGAGAGTGCGTAAACGCGTATGCATTTATTTTGCTTGTCCGCTACCGTTGGCTCTGCCTTGTTCATTGGCCTCACGACCACTCCACTCAGAATTAATAATTTCGGGACCCTTAACGAGCGGCTATACACGTTTCTTTTTCGCTGACCTGTCAATGTGTCATTTTTTTTCGATGTTTTTCGATTTTATTGTCGTTATTTATAGAAACACGAATTTCGACTGAAAATTTTGTTGGAAATTCGTTTTTTCGGTGGACACTGAATATTTTTTGATTATTTCGAATTTTTTATTTATTTTGAGAATAATTTTCATTTGTGAGGAAACTGTCAACAAAATTTACGATTGGAATGACAAGAATTTTCTTTTTGAAGAGTTTTTATAAAATATTTCTTGCTGCGATGACTAAATTTTTGTGATTTTTTAAAAAAACGTCTGGTCGAACGTTTCCAACGAAATTAACTTTTTAATTTTACGGAATAGCTCGGTTTTGTATTTCTAAATCGAGTTGAATGACTGAAAATAAAGAAAATTTCAAAAAACATCGATATTCAACAGGGTGAAGTAAATATTTTTGGATAATTTAAAAATTTTCGTTATTTTGACAATATTTTTTATTTATGACGAAACTGTCAGCAAAATTTACCATTAGAATTACAAAAATTCGCTTTTCGAAGAGTCTTTCTAAAATATTTCTCGCTGGAATGTCAAAATTTTTGTGATTTTTCAAAAAAACGTTTAGTCGAGTCAAATTTTTGACTCTCCCATTATTTTCAAATTTCTAACAAAAAATTCCGCACAATTTTTGTGCTAAAACCACAAGTTTCTGATTTTCAGGGTCCCGGGGACCCCGAGGTCTTTGCATTCACGTTCCTACAGGCTTTCAAATAGCGAGCATCGTCAATTCCCCGACGTAAATTTTTTAAACAATTAAAAAAAACTTATTCCCGTTTATTTTTCATCGTACGTCTTCTTATCGTCTTTTTCTTTTGTTATCTCGCATTAAATAGCAGCGTGTGGATGAGTTACATGTAGACATAATATTCAACCAATAAGAATTGGCTTTTCAATGTTTCTTGAGGCTCGACACACTCGTGCGACTGCTCGACTGTGTGTACTATTACGACGGTGAGTGTTTTCTTACGATATACTCACTATTGCGTCGATATACATACAGACTTGTGCATCAGAGGCCACTGATACTGCGCTCCAAAGAGAGAAAGGGAAATATTACGCCTGCAGGGAAAACGAGAGAGAGAGAGAGAGACAGAGAGAGAG
>JBAJMU010000009.1:10831741-10842007 GCA_037952995.1 Hyposoter didymator | reverse complement strand
TTTTTTTTTTTTTTTGTTTTTTTTTACGTGTCGGTCGAAGTTTGGGCATTGTTGCAGGTCAAACGCGTGGTTCATCCCTGGCGAGTGAGCGTGTAATGATCTGGATGGTAGGGTTCAACGATGGGTGACGAAAAAAAATGGTCAAACGATCCACGAGCACCCCCAGGGCTCGGGACTCGGAAGCCCGCGATAATCGAGCCTGAGGGACTTTTTCTCGACGAACTGCGCCAGAGATAAGTTGTTTTTTTTCCTCTCTCTGTTGTCGTCCATTTTTTATGTCTACATAGAGATTTTTTTTTTGGCTCGAGCTTCACCCACCAAAGTTGCAACCGCTCGAAAACTAAACGAGCAATAATAAAAGTAAATTACCCATTCTATGGGTAATAATTCATAGGGATGCACTGCACACCAGTCCAACCTGTTAAGCCAAATGTCGAATGTCGACACTGGAAAAAAAAAAAATTTTCGACACGTAAACGATTTTTTAAAAAATCACTAAAATATTCTGGAAAGTCTCTTCGAAAATGAAATTTTTGTCATTCCAATCGTGAATTTTGCTGACAGTTTCGTTGGAAATAAAAAATATTGTCAAAATTTCGAAAAATTTAAGATTTTCAAAAGTTTTTTGAAAAAATGTAATTTTTAATGAAAATAATGAAAAAAAAAAAGATCGTGCCTGGTAAATAATCGCGTTTGTAAAAGTAATAAAAATTTCAAGGGACTTTTACAAACGTCAGGTCATTGGAAATGATTTCTGCGACGTAAATAAAAAATATTGTCAAAATAACGAAAATTTTGAAATTGTCAAAAAATATTTCGTGTCGAACGAAATTTCGACTTTTTTGGACAAAATTTCATTTTCGGTTTGTGCTTTTTCATCGATAGAGAATTTTGGTCATTTTTTCAAGAGCATTCGATCGTGGCCACCATAAGAAAGGTCATTTCGATGGGAGCCATGAAAAATAATAAATCAATTAGTGCGGAGCCCCAAAAGTTTGACGTGCAGTGTAAATCGAGTACATATTTAAACATTTTATTTATTCATACGGTTTCGTACTGATGGGATTTTCATCGTGTCCGCGCGCGAGTATTTCATCGACATATCCGGTTGCGATCGAGAGCAGCCATTTTTTCCGCATCCCCTTTGCCCAAATATCCCTGGAAAGTGAACAATTTAACTGGCGCACACACAGCAGCTCAGGATCGTCCGACGGGAACGAGATTCACGAGTGCAATACTTGCAGCCTGCACTTCCGGGCATCCGCGTGAATTTTTAATGCCCAGCTCGAGCATCATGCATACGCAGCAGCGGCGACAGCCGCGCCAGTTTTAACAGAAAACGCGTGGAGTAAAAAAAAAATAAAGAAAAAAAAAAAAATTTACGCGAAAAAAAAATTTGCAGCTTTCGAGAGTGATCACCGAATTTTGCGATATTGAAACTCGAGCCAATATTAATTTAGACACACTGCTGGGTGCTCAAAATCCTTCGAAATTTTCGCCCAAAAAAAAATTCTTCGGACCATTTTTTTTTTTTCTATTAAATTTTCAACAATTTCCCATGAAATTTTTCCAATCAATTTCAATCTTTCCATTCAGCCATTTCGAAGCAACTTTTTTTGCCAACGTTTCCAACAATTTTCACAAAAGTTTATTCAAGTTTTTTTCATCCAAATGAGAAATTCTTTTTCCCCAACAAAATTCCCCATGAAATTTTTAAATTAATTTGAATGTTTTTTAAAAATTCATATTTCCATCGAGAAATTTGCCAGAAACTTTTTTGCCAACATTTCCTACAGTTTCCACGAAATTTTATTCAAGTTTTTTCATCCAAACGAGAAACTCTGTTTCCCCAAAAAATTCCCCATGAAATTTTTAAATTAATTTGAATGTTTTTTAAAAATTCATATTTCCATCGAGAAATTTGCAAGAAACTTTTTTGCCCACATTCCCAACAGTTTGCACGAAATTTTATTCAAGTTTTTTCATCCAAACAAAAAACTCTGTTTCCCCAAAAAATTCCCCATGGAATATTTCAAACAATTTGGAGATTTTTTTCACAATTCACATTTCCATTCAGTGATTTCGAAAATTTTCAACAGTTTTTACAAAAGTTTATTCAAGTTTTTTAATCCAAACGAAAAACTCTATTTCCCGGAGACTCAAATTCGAAACTTCAAAAAGTGGAAAAAAGGAAAAGAATCCTTACTCACTGGACTATATCGACGCGGAGGGTGATTTTCGACGCGCACTCGTCGGCAAATATGTATGAATGAAAATGACTTTTTTCTCGTAAATTTAAATATGGTTCGCGTGTGCGTGCCCCACGTGGGAATCCACGAGGTTCATCCGCTCTTTGTTTTCCTTAAAAAAGTACGCGCGCGGCTTTAGCGAAGCAGCAAGGGGCTCGCGCGAGTTGGCAGCAATTAAAATTAGTTCTGATAATTACCTCGGCTGTGGGAGTGTTTTTAAAAAGTGTGTGTGTGTGTTTGGGTGGAATGAAAAGCAGTGAATGGCGAGGAGGCTGATGGCAATGGACTCGGGACGCAGGCAAAGCGAGGAGAAGGTCCTAAAACTGCAACGAAAATTAAACGTCGTTACAAATCGTAATGTTTTCTCTCTCACGTTTCCTGCATCTCTGGCCTCACTCTTTATATTCGTAACAAACCTTTTCCACCAGTTGATGCGCCAGGATTTAAAATTCTCTTTTTAATTCAAATTTTATTGCAACTCCTCGAATTTATACATTTTTGTTATTTTTATTTGCAGGCGTGCGAGGAGGTTGATTTAGATTCTTGTTCAGATTGCACAAAACTGCAGCTCGTTCTTTTAATAAATTCTGCCTCGGTAACAGATATTACGTTTCCGTTTCCGAGGCTAATTTTCGTTCGTACGAATTATGCGAGTGCCTGCAGCACGACGAGAGTCTCGTAGAGGGTAATGTCCTCCTCGCGTTGCGATTCTCCTGAAGCACGTAAATGTTTTTCCTTAACGAATGAAATTGTTGAATCGTCGTAATCACACGTCGATTGACCAACGTTTTTCAAAACGCTTTTCTTTCCTTTATTATGTTAATTCTGGTTCGTGTCTCTCCATGAACCGTACGAAACCGTCGAAACAAAAAGAACCTTTCGGAATATTTGTGCTCTCTGGGTCCCAGTGCATACAAACATCCAGGGGAGGGGGCAAAAGGGAAACATGCTTCTATGAATAGTCGGGCTGATTGCAATCATCGGGTGTAAGTAATTCCGAATCGCTGATCCAAAGGGTAGTTGACAAAAAGCTTTCTCTCTCTCTCTCTCTCTCTCTCTCTCTCTCTCTCTCTCTCCTTCTGTTCCTGTTGAATGGGCAATACGTACGTACAGAGTATTGAATTTCATGCAACTGAAAGATAATGACGAAATGTTGAATGGCAGTATCGATAGGCGCGGGCTGGAGGAGTTGGGAAGAGGCTGCTGCTGGCTCGTTTCGCAACAGACAAATAAAACAATCAGAATTTCCATAGACGAGTGTCGGTGATTATGGGAGGCGAGCTATCGATACGAAACTTGCGCAAATTTCAAGATTTATTACTCATTTTTTTGTTATAAACAAATTGGTTGAACGTTTTAAATTTTATGATTTTTCGAATTTTACGAAAATTTGAGTTTTTCAAAAAATCGTTTTATCGCTTTAATTTTTGCTAATTTTTCAAAGAAATTTTATACAAGTCTCCACTTGTTCTTTACTTTCTAGAAAATTTGTTGAAACTATTTTTAGAAATACGAATTTTGCGATATTTTGAATTAAAAAGAAAAAAACGGTGTCGACGCTCTAACTTCCGCAAATTTGAAGATTTGTTACTCATTTTTTTTTTTATGAACAGAGTATCGTAATAGGAAGGTTGGTATTGAATTTGGAAAAAATTGGTTGAACGTTTTAAATTTCATGATTTTTCGAATTCTAAGAAAATTTGAGTTTTTCAAAAAATCGTTTTATCGCTTTAATTTTTGCTAATTTTTCAAAGAAATTTTATACAAGTCTCCACTTGTTCTTTACTTTCTAGAAAATGTGTTGAAACTATTTTTAGAAATACGAATTTTGCGATATTTTGAAATTTTCAAAAAAAAACGGTGTCGACGCTCTAACTTGCGCAAATTTGAAGATTTGTTACTCATTTTTTTTTTATAGACAGAGTATCGTAATAGGAAGGTTGGTAGTGAATTTGGAAAAAATTGGTTGAACGTTTTAAATTTTATGATTTTTCGAATTTTACGAAAATTTGAGTTTTTCAAAAAATCGTTTAATCGCTTTAATTTTTGAAATTTTTAAATGAAATTTTATACAAGTCTCCACTTGTTCTTTACTTTCTGGAAAATTTGTTGAAACTATTTTTAGAAATACGAATTTTGCGATATTTTGAAATTTTCAAAAAAAATGGTGTCGACGCTCTAACTTCCGCAAATTTGAAGATTTGTTACTATTTTTTTTTTATAAACAGAGTATCGTAATAGGAAGGTTGGTATTGAATTTGAAAAAAAAATTGGTTGAAAGTTTTAAATTTAATGATTTTTCGAATTTTCCAAAAATCTCAATTTTTCAAAAAATCGTCTAACCACTTGAATTCTCCCAAATTTTCCAAAGTATCGTGTACGAGTCCATCCTTTTTATTTACTTTCAAGAAACCTCATCAAAATTCGTATCATTGTTATAAAAATATAAATCGTGATACGAAAAACGATAAATCGACGCAATTCCCTGGTCTGGCCATTCCGGCTGCTTCTTTTCTCTGCGTCTCTCCGGAAAATTGACTGTAATTACTCGGGACATTTAATTCGCTCGTAGAATCGTCGGTTTAAATTTTCCCGCCGAGTTGGAAGAAAGCTCTCAACGGAAAGAGGCATTTGGCAGGTTCTGCGGAAAGTTGATTAGTCGCGAAAGTTTAAACTTGGTGGATAGAACTCTGGAAGCTCTTGAAATATTATTTGAGCTTTCAGAGAGCTTTTCTCTCGGAAAAGCATCGATGCAGGGGGGGCGATGAGTATTAACTCATCGCGTATGTATTAACTATACGATGCACATATAGTGTTGGCGTTATACTCTTTGACGTTAGTCAAGCAAATTGAACCTCTCGCTGTATAGACCACTCGTGAGGCAAATTGAGGAATTGAATATTCATACGAGGAGCTTCGCGTTCCCGCGTGGCTTTCCTGTACAAATTCCCGGGGGGGGGGGAGACAAAATGGATGACTCTCTTGTATATACAAAGGTGAATTCAATTACTCGCGATTGCCCGAGTCTCTCCCTCTCTCCCTGCCCGAGCAGTTAGGCCAATTTTACGCTTATTGGTACACGTAAATACGTTTTCCCTGAGCAGAGCGAGATTCGATGCTCCTCGCGCCCTCGGAGTGACGACGAGAAAATTCTGTCAATATGTGCAGCGCGTCGCCATTAGACGAAACTCGATCCAAGAGCTTACATTGTCACGAGGTATGTATATAACGAGCTTAGACAAAAACGTAGTGGCCCGCGACCTGGAGAGCCCGTGACTAGTGGCAGAAAAAAAAAACTAAATTTTTGTGTGTCAAAAAAAATGGAGAAAATTTGCAATTGAAATTTTGACGATTCGTGGAAAGGAAATATTGTTGGAAAAGATCGATATTTTGTTGAATAACTAAACGATTTTTTGAATAAATCCAAAAATTGTGGCATCGCAGCAAGAAATATTCTAGAAAATCTCTTCGGACGCAAATTTTTGTGGTTCCAATCCCAAATTTAGCCGACGATTCCATGAGAATTTTGAAATTAAGAAAAAAATATTTGGTTGGACGTATTTAAAAAAATATCGACGATTTTCAACAAAATTAAAAAAAAAATATGGGAATTTATTTTGTTTCCTGCCTCGATGTATTTCCGAGGCTCGTATTTTGCGAATTTATTTTTTTTCACCATTTTCAAAGCTCCGAAAATTGCACGCTCGCCCCAAAAGCTGCGTAGGGTGAAAAGGAATTACTCGTAATCCTCGGGAACCAGCTTTGGAGCGTGCGTTGCATGATTACCTGGGAGCCTTCCTAATAAATCTGTGCTCAGGTTAAACGAACGCGATGCCGAGTCGTTTGAGCATCAAACTTGATGATGTGCGTGTGTCTCTTTGGTGTTGGCTATTTCGGATTATTGGCAAGGTTTTCGCGCACGAATGACCAGCCCCCGACTGTTCCAATTTTACATCATCGAGAAGAATCGATACCGAGCCTTGTGTCCGGCTTTGCTTTTCGTGCTAATAACTCATCGGATTATCGTCTCAAGAAGAACTCGAAGAGCCCCTTGAATCATACCGCGCGCGATGGATACGTCGTCACGTGTATAAACGAAAATCCTTGATCTCTCTTGGGGAGACACGCATCGACGATCACAGGTGCGAAAAATCCGGTAACTCTATACAATCGACGAGCAAGATGTCAACACACGAGCCTCCACTTTGAAGAATTCTCTTTTCCCATCACGAGTCAGCTGATGGATTTATTTATTTTATTTATTTATAAATGAAAGAGTCCTTAAAGGTCCTTGAAGGTCCTTATTGTCGCATTCGTTCCAAAAGCCAAAGAATTTCTTGTGAGCAAATGAATAGTCGAGTTTTTATTGCCCCAGGAACGAGCTGCAGCGTTCGATCGTAAAATTTCAAAAATGGCACTCAAAAAGGTGGCAGCGAGAATAAACAAAATCTGCTTGGGATTAAAGTCTGTTTAGCGAAAGTTACACAATCGAGAGCAGATCGTTAAGGGAGTGATAAATCGCTCGGATCGAATGAAAACGTTCCGGTAGTTCGAACTTTTATTTTATTGACAGAACGGTATTCGTCCGTGTTAAGGGGCAAAAAGAAACGTTGTCTTCTCGGATACCCTCGCCAATAGTACGCTTTTATATACGAAGTAGAGCACGATTGACGCACCGACACAATGGGATTTAATTTTCTCTTAATGAAATCGAATCGCACACTATTTTACGTACAGCCCTCTCGCGCACGTACGATGCTGTCAACCGAATACCACGAATTCTTTCCTTTCCCTGCTCGTCCTAGAAAATACTGCAGAGCAGAGCACTCGATGTACGGAGTGTCCAAAAAGTCAACCTCAGATCCTGCTGAACTGCAAAAAACTGCAGAATCTGAAAAAAAACGTTTTTAAAAAACTGAAAAGAAAAGAAAAATGAATGGAATATTTTTATCTTGAGAATTTAGAGTACGGAAAATTGTTCGTTGATAGGATTTTTTTCATTTCCACCGTAGAAGTCGAGATATTTATTTATAAAACTCAATATTTAAATTGCAATTTTCAACATTAAATATTTCGATTTCTAAATGGTGAAGCCTCTTAAAACTTTGCATACACTTTTATGGGACGTCGAAGAAGCTTTATTCAATTATTCAAAAAAATCGATCGTTAAATTATTTCGAAATTTTGTTTATTACATAAAAAATACAGATTGCCTCGGAAAATCTTGGATTTAGAGTACCTTGTCCTTTGGTCAATTTGTAAAAATTTTTTTTAATCAACTTGAGCTCGCAAACCATTTCGTATGTAAGAAAAATAGAAAATCAACATTTAGACCTGACCGTCACCATACAACGTCCTTAAAAAGCTTCACTTCGGAGACACTGGGTATGACAGCCAAGAGTTTCGTTAGGGGAAGCATTCTGCTACACACAACGAATTTTGTTTCGTTGATGGTTTTAGGTGGACATCATGATGACAGTATATAGAACATATAAACGCGATAAGAGGACAGAGGAGCTGGCAGATCGTACCTTTTTCTCTTATTTTTCTATTCTCGTCATTTCCTCCCTGCTATTCATTCCCATTTTTTCCTTCTCTTCTTTCTTTCTATCCTTTTCATGTGTGTCCCGAGGGAGTTACGGGACATAAAATTCCGCGTACCTCGTCCCTTCGTCTCTGTACCCCCGCGCGTACGCACGACGGCGTCGAGATGTCGCGCTGTTGCTACTCCAGGCTTTTCGCTCTCCTCCCTCTCTCTCTCTCCCTCTCCCTCTCTCTGTATCCACGTCCATATCTTTCCATTGCGTTTATACCCAACAGCAAAGATATTTCTATGTGTACAATTTTGCAGCATCCGTGAATGCGTGGCGTCGAGTGGTCGCGAGGGTCTTGATGTTTTTTCGTCCTCGATTCCTTCCTTTTCCTTTTTCCCAAAAACTCGCAATTTTTTTATTTTTTTTTAAATTTAATTTCCACGAGGTCAAAATTTTTTTAGAATTTAGAATTTTGATTTATAGTTTCTTGTCTCGTTCGAGACTTTTATTATTGATAAAAAAATAAACAGGAGGGCGAAATATACGATTAACGAGGTGCGTGCTTGTCCAGGAGTGTCCGGAGGCAACCCTTATGACAAACCCCTCATAATTGACTTTGATTCTTTTTACCCTGCTACTCGCAATTGACTGCTCCATTAAGCACACACACACACCTTTGCCTTTCCACCTTATGCCTCGAATCTATTTCATTTTTGTGCTTAATGACTTTGTTGATTGTGTCGTAAGGGAGCGTGGCAATTAACTGGCAGCTGAAACATTGAATCTCGTGGACGCACCAATAATTCAATTTTTCATTTTTATTTTAAAATTTTTCTCAAATTTTTAAAAAATCAATTTTTTTTCTTTTTTTTTCAGTTTTTCATTTTTTTTTCTTCATCGAAAAATGAGGCAGTGGGAAAAAGCGAGTGGATCGAGTGAAAAGTATGGAAAGCGAGTCATTGCGAAGGCCAAAAGTCGAAAGTTGCGTCGCACCTGCGCGAGAGATTTTTATTTCTCGATCTTGATGATCGAGGAGCCGCATTTGAGGCTTCAAAATTCGAGACCTAGAGCTCGAGGTGAGTCACCTTTTTCCCGTTGCACCACCGCGATCCTCTCTCTCTCGGTAGCGTTACATTTTTCTCCTCCCTCTTGTTGCCCTCAGAGACTCTCGACACAGCTCGTGATTTTAGAATTGCGCTTGCGCTTATTCTCGATATACATATATATATTCCCGAGAGTCTGGCCACTCGTGTACTCGACGTTGACTCATCCTCTGTGTCGACAAATAACTCGACTGAATTTGAGGAAAAAAAAAAACAAACTCGCTATAAACGTCATCGCTATTGACCTACTTACGAAAAATATTTACGTGTCAAAGAAACATCCTTCTAATCGTCTGATAATAATTATGTCATCAACGAATCCTTCGACAGGATCAAAAAAAAAAAAAAATCTCTGTGCTTAATAATTTCAATTTTTATTTTTTTTTTCATTTTTTTATTTCCAATTTTCGCGACTTAACAAAAAATTCAAACAATTCTCAGAACAATTAATTAATTTTCTTTCGTATTTCTAAATAAATAAAAAATTTCGCGAATTAATTTTGTTCTCACACTTAATAATTGTTTGTTTTTTTTATTTTTATTGGTTCCAATTTTTCGTAATTTGCCTTAAAAGATTATTATCAACAACATAAAAAAAAAAAATAGTAACAAAATTCCCAGGTTTATTGATTAATTTCGTTTCGTTAATTTTTAAAATTTTCTATAAATTCAATTTTTCACGAATAAATTGTTTTATTTTTATTTTTATTGGTTCCAATTTTTCGTAGTTTTCGGTAAAAGATTATTATCAACAATATAAATAAAAAAATAGTAACAAAATTCCCAGGTTTATTAATTAATTTCGTTTCATTATTTTTTAAAATTTTCTATATATTCAATTTTTCGCGAATCAATTGTTTTATTTTTATTTTCATTGATTCCAATTTTTCGTAATCGTTTTCCAAAGATTATTATGAAAAAAATAAACAAATAATAATAAAATTCCGAGTTTAAACAATTCGTTGGATTTCGTATGTTTTTTGAAATCTCGATATCAACGGAATTTTTCGCGAATAAATTGTTTGCCATCCCATCGCATCCCCCGCTCGTTTCTCACAGGGAAAAGTATTCCGTAAAGATAATACGGATTCCGGGGGTTCAGGGGGAGGAAAAAAGTTGTTGGCCAACGCGTCGCGAGAATGCTCGCGCGCGCGTGTGTGATCGCACGTTAACCGCAAAGACTGCGGTGCGTATGTTTGTAATATTGACCGCGCGCGCGAAGGTGAGTGACACGGGCGCGAGTAAAATTACACACGAGCGGGAAAGGATCTGCGATCGATCTATGCTAATGGAAAATCGTTAATTCATCGGTAGAGACGGTTATCTATGCGAGCGAATCGTTAGTTTTCGGCTGCGGTAAGAAAAAAAAAAAAAAAAAAA
>JBAJMU010000009.1:10811677-10825845 GCA_037952995.1 Hyposoter didymator | reverse complement strand
ATTGACTAAAGAACAACGTACTCTAAATCCAAGATTTTCCGAGGCAATCTGTATTTTTTATGTAATAAACAAAATTTCGAAATAATTTAACGACCAATTTTTTTGAAAAAATGAATAAAGCTTCTTCGATGTTACATAAAAGTGTTTGCAAAGTTTCAAGAGGCTTCACCATTTAGAAATCGAAATATTTAATGTTGAAAATTGCAACTTTTGACACACGCTCTTATGAGAAACTATTGAAAATTGTGATTTTTATAAATAAATATCTAAATATTTATGGATTAGTAAATATCTATCATTGACTAAAGAACAACGTACTCTAAATCCAAGATTTTCCGAGGCAATCTGTATTTTTTATGTAATAAACAAAATTTCGAAATAATTTAACGACCAATTTTTTTGAAAAAATGAATAAAGCTTCTTCGATGTTACATAAAAGTGTTTGCAAAGTTTCAAGAGGCTTCACCATTTAGAAATCGAAATATTTAATGTTGAAAATTGCAACTTTTGACACACGCTCTTATGAGAAACTATTGAAAATTGTGATTTTTATAAATAAATATCTAAATATTTATGGATTAGTAAATATCTATCATTGACTAAAGAACAACGTACTCTAAATCCAAGATTTTCCGAGGCAATCTGTATTTTTTATGTAATAAACAAAATTTCGAAATAATTTAACGACCAATTTTTTTGAAAAAATGAATAAAGCTTCTTCGATGTTACATAAAAGTGTTTGCAAAGTTTCAAGAGGCTTCACCATTTAGAAATCGAAATATTTAATGTTGAAAATTGCAACTTTTGACACACGCTCTTATGAGAAACTATTGAAAATTGTGATTTTTATAAATAAATATCTAAATATTTATGGATTAGTAAATATCTATCAATGACTAAAGAACAACGTACTCTAAATCCAAGATTTTCCGAGGTAATCTCTATTTTTTATATAATAAACAAAATTTCGAAAAAATTCTACGACCCATTTTTTTGAAAAATTGAATTAAGCTTCTTCGATGTAACACAAAAGTGTATGCAAAGTTTCAAGAGGCTTCACCATTTAGAAATCGAAATATTAAATGTTTAAAATTGCAACTTTTTTAACACACGCTTTTTCTAAATAAGTATCTCGACTTCCACATGATGAAGCCTCTTGAAATTGCGCGAGCTATTAGACATGACTATTCTCTTTGTATAGTGCAAATTTGACGGAATTCTATCGATCGAAAATGGTACATACAACGTCCTTAACGTGTCGTTGAGTAAAAATTCGATGATTCTCAATGTTTACTCGATTTTTTTCAAATTTATAAACGCGAGGGTAGTTTCGCATCGATACTCAGCCACTCTGTTGATTGATGTGTAGCGATGCAAAGATGATGATTATAGGACTCTCGTCAGAGATGCATCGAGGCGTGTATTTGTGCGAGGAAAATGGCGGCTCTGCCATCAGCAAGCATCATCATCATCATCATCAGCAAAGTCATCATTCAACATTCGTTTGAATATTGTTGAGCTATTCGCAAACTTGCTCGCATACTCGGGGAGCCCCACGGTTCGCTGTACCCCGAAAGCCAGAGAGCGAGAGAGCGAGAGAGAGACGAGGAGAACGGACTCGTGGCGATGACGCTCGATTATGACTTTGATTCGCAAACATGGACCCCAATTATGCGCTTCATCCGCCCGGTAGCTGACCGTGCATTAGCTCCACCAACAATGCATTATTCAGTGCATACATTTTCTCTCTCTCCACCCCCCCCCCNTACATTTTCTCTCTCTCCCCCCCCCCCCTTTCTCGTGCTTGAAAAATTAAATGAATATATAAAAAAATCAATTACCCGTTCGAGTACACACTGGGTCATTCAGACCCCAAAGATTTTTGTCTCATTTTTCGTTTTTTTCGAAAAATATAAATTTCTACAAGAAAAAAAACGGAAAAATCAATTAACCGTTCGAGTACACACTGGGTCATCGAGACCCCAAAGATTTTTGTCTCATTTTTCGTATTTTTCGAAAAATATAAATTTCTACAAGAAAAAAACGGAAAAATCAATTACCCGTTCGAGTACACACTGGGTCATCGAGACCCCAAAGATTTTTGTCTCGCTTTTCGTATTTTTCGAAAAATATAAATTTTTACAAGAAAAAAAACGGAAAAATTCATATTTCCCGAAATACGACGATTTGGAAAATGCCCTGGGTCAGATTGACCCCATACATTTTTTCTTCCCCCCCCCCTTTTCTCGTGATTAAAAAATTAAATGAATATATAAAAAAAACAATTAACAGCTCGAGTACACACTGGGTCTTCTAGACCCCAAAGATTTTTGTCTCATTTTTCGTTTTTTTTTGAAAAATATAAATTTCTACAAGAAAAAAACGGAAAAATTTGAAAAATGGCTGAAATGAAAAAATGAAAAATTTGAAAAAAATGGAAAAATTTTTCTCACTTTTTACAAGTCTCTCGATTATTTATGGGACCAAGTTTGTTGATTTAATTTATTCAGTGGAACCGGTACTCAGCGCGTTTTTTCTCACCGTCTGGAAAATGCTAAGGGAGAGAAAAATATGAGCGAGAGACGAGCCACTCACGTTCGAGATATTTTGCACGTAACTCTTCCGTGACGGGATTCAGTGATATGGAAAGACTCGCTGACAATACGCAGTGCACGGAGCATTATAACTTGGTGATGTATTAACCAACTATAATGCACGAAGGATTATCCGTTTAAGTCCATACTCGGGGACTCACTATTTATTTATTATTCCCGGCCGAGCTTCCGCGTACACGAGTCGATTCGTATCGATTCTGCTCCTCGCGAGCTTGACATTTCATTTCTAACTCTTGATATTGTGCTGGCTTGAAAAAAATAATTGACTCGTTCGTTTATTTCGATAAAAAATTATCAATTTTCGGTTTTTTTGTTTTTCGGAATTTCCATCGAACCAATTTTTACAAATTACTCTCGCCCCCACGAGGGACATTTAATTACGAGAAATGTTAAGAATTTCAACAAAAGTGATAATCAGCCACGCAAATAAAAATAATTGTTCGTAAATAAATTCGGAAATTTTGTCAAAAATTGTCAAAATTGAATATTTTTTGGAAAATTTCAAAATTTTCGTTATTTTGACTATATTTTTTATTTCTAACGAAACTGTCAGCAAAATTTACGAGTGGAATGACAAAAATTTGCTTTTCGAAAAGACTTTCTAGAATATTTATTTGATTTTTGTGATTTTTCAAAAAAAAAAAAATCGAAAATCATGTTTTTAGTGAAAAAATTCGAAATCTCGAAAAAGTCAATATGCAGGAAATTCAATTCAATTAGATAAGTTGACTGCAACTTTTTCTCCATGCTTTTCGATCTTTTCTGACAGAAAAAGGGTCAAACGTAATTTTGGAGCAATATTTCCATTATCTCGGGAGCTCAATACCCAAGCGGAACGACGTGGCACCAATCGATCGAAACGTAAACACATTTGTCTTTCCCGCATCCCAGCGGGGTTCCCATTAGATATCGAGGAAGCATATTTTCCAGCTGAGCACTGCCCTTCGGTCCCCTTCACCCAACACAAAGAGAGAGAGAGCGAGAGAGAGCGCAAATCGTGAAAATATGGGATGATCCACGCTGACCAACTTTTATTAATTCAATGCGACCGACTCTCTTGGTTGCTGCGAGTAGAGAATTGGCAAATATTCCGCGTCACAGCTTTTCCCGAGCAAGTTATGAAAATCTCTCTGCAAAGTTATTTCGTGAGGATACTGAAAAGGAAATTCTGTTGGAAACGTTCGACTAAACGTTCTTTTCGAAAAATCGCAAAAATTTCGTTAAAAATCAAAAAATATTGTCAAAATAACGAAAATTTAGAAAAATTATGAAAAAATATTTAGTTTACCGTGTCGATCGAAATTTCCACGTTTTTTGACAAAATTCAATTATCGTTTAAATGTTGAAAGTTAAAAAAAAACTTCAGTCACTTGATTTAACATTTTTTATCGATTTTTCGTCGATATTCCGAAATTCCATTATTTCCTAATTAATTTACATTCACAAAGCGTTCGTTTTTTTTTTTGCTTTTACTCGAAGAATTTCTTTTTATCGTTTGGTGGAAATTTTTTTTTTTTGCTGCCCTGCGAGAAACAGTGAAAAAGAGGTCGAAGAAATTTTTCACAAGATTCAGCGTCGAAGAAGAAATGCATAATATCATTGGTACGTGGAATCGCGCTGTTGCAATTGACTGAGAGAATTATGTATATAGGAATTATTGTTTCTAGGAGAAAGATCGTAACGTGAAAGACGCGGGTGGACTCTCGCGAAGAACCGCGAGTCGTTCGATACATTAAACGCGGACAAATGAGACTCTCAAGACGCACTCGTGGCTCTTACGACGACGACGACGACAATTTGCCCGAGACCTCGTTCTGGTTAAACATTTTTTATTCTCTTTCCTACGCCAGAGATCAACTGCATCGTAAACTTAAGTATAGTATCCTTAAAGCCAAGTTTAACTTGCAACTTTTGTTCTGGTCTCTCGCGATCTCGGAATCGCGAGATAAAAATTCAAGCTCATTTATTTTTTATCAATTTTAATCTCTTCCTCGTGTGCTCATGAAAATGGACAAGGAGCCTTCGAAAACTAATTTTAAGTGGACGAAAAAATGGAGAATTTTTGTTCAACACGATAAACTCGATATTTTTTAATAATTTCAAAATTTTCGTTATTTTGACAATATTTTTCATTTCCAACGAAATTGTCAGCAAAATTTACGATTGGAATGACAAACATTTGCTTTTCCAAGAGACTTTCTAGAATCGACTGAATATTAAATTTCGTCAAAAAACGTCGATATTTTGTTCAACACGATAAACTCAATATTTTTTGATAATTTCAAAATTTTCGTTATTTTGACAATATTTTTTATTTCTAACCATTGGAATGACAAAAATTTGCTTTTCGAAGAGACTTTCTAGAATATTTCTCGCAGGAATGACGAAATTTTAGTGAATTTTCTAAAAAACGTTTAGTCGATCGTTTCCAACGAAATTTTCTTTCCAGAGCAGTGGAGATTTGAATAAGAAGTTTGTTTCCCATTTTTCACCAAATTATTGTAAGGGAAAAAAAATTAAAAAAGATTTTCTCGACGCGGAGCCAATCAGAGAGAAAATGTCTGCGCGCGATCTCAAGAATCGAGCAATTTTCTGATATACGCTTTGTACGACGATCGCGGTACAAAGTTTAATCTGCGCGTTCAGGCCTTTTATGCAAAGGAATGACACCAGCTCTCGTTTGCTCGCCTCGTGCGGCTAGGAAAACGCGTTTGTTATCGGGACAAAGCTTCATTGGCTCGATTTGAATAAAGGTGGTGAAAAGACGAGGGCTCCGTTCGCCGAAGGGTGGCTGACGGAGAAGTGACATTGAGGAGCGAGTTTCACGCGAGGACTTTTGCAAAGATAGCAAAGGCTTTGCACGAGACTCATATCCCGCCACTATCTGCCCAATCTTGTCAAGCAATGTCGTTCCTGTTCGGAATCGCAGAGTAGGGGAGGGGAAGGAAAATAAAAAACGACGGTATAGCGTTGATGGAGGGATTTACAAACGTGCTGAAAAAAAAAGAAAACGTGTCTCGTATTTCCTGCTCAGCAATAAAGATTAATAAATTGGAATCATGCTGTGCGACGGTGATTTTTTTTTTTTTACATTTTTCAATGTCAATGCCCTTAAAATTTCACAAAACGTTCACAAAAAAATTCAAACTTTTATAACTCGAGAACGGTTTGAGCTACAGGGCTCCCGTTTTGCACAGACGTTAATCTATACGAGCTCTTCGTTCTGTGAAAATTTTGTTGGAATTGCTAGAAAAATACGAATTCTACGGAATTTTGAAATTTTCAAAAAAACGTGTCGACGCTGTAACTTTCGCAAATTTTGAGATTTGTTACTAATTTTTTTTTTATAGATAGAGTATCATAATAGGAAGGTTGGTATCGAATTTGGAAAAAATCGGTTGAACGGTTTGATTTTTACGATTTTTTGAATTTTATGAAAATCTGAATTTTTCGAAAAATCGTCCAACCGCATTAATTTTTGCAAATTTTCTAAAACATCGTGTACACGTCCGTACTGTCTCTCAACTTTCTAGAAAACTTGTCGAGATTTCATAATTTTGATGGAAATACGAAAAAAGCCGGAAATTGTTTCCGAAATGAAAAAAAAATCGTAAATAATTGAATTCGCATCGTTTTTTTTTGACACGAAGAATTTTCGTCTCTTTTTATTTCAATAAGTGTAAAAAAAGAAGAAAAAAAAAAGCATAAATTAGGATGGACGCGTGGCAAATTTAGTCATCTGCTCCCGGAAGAAGTTGTAAATTAAAATCGACACGCAAATGAAAGGTCCCCAAAAAGGGCGAAATACATGGTTTGAAAAGGTAAAGACAGGGTTGGCGAGAACGTCATATTGTGAACGTCATATTGACCTTAATAATTTATCCATTTTTTTTGGAATTTTGGGTGTGACGTGTGGCTCCGGGTCACGAACGTTAAAATGCCGAAAGGATTGTGTGTCGCACGCGCCTTGACATTGTGCAACCGTTGAGAATGAAGTCATCGCGCGATACGCTGCGCTTTCGTTGCTTCAACTAAAAACCGCAATTGCAACTGCAACTGCTGCTGCATGAGCTGGCGTTGGGGATGATCGCGTTTCATCGAGCCTCCTCCTCGATCGCGCACTATCAAAAATGTGTTACGGTTCATTCCCCACTTTCAATTGCAACGAGCATGAACATCGAAGCTTCAAATTTGGGGATCCACGTAAAAAGGGTTCCCGATGACTAAGGCAACAATATTTACTCCTCGCGAGAGAGAAATGAGTGGCAAGGAAACAAGCAACAGAATGGAACGTCATGCGGTACTATTTCATCAATTTATATTTAGCCGCACATATCGCTGCGATGGCGCGCGTTATGGATTATCGAAATTACCCGCAACTTTTGTATTACCTACGCCGAGAGAGAGAGAGAGAGAGTGACAGATTGGATCCAATGCATCCCCTTTTTTCGATGACTCTCCAACTCCGATCCATCGCTGTCCAAGAGACGAGCTCTCGAATTTCATGCCAGCAGCACGAAGCTCATCCCCTTTGTCTCGCAATTATAACGCGCGCGCATGCAATCGCTACAGTGTATTGACGTGCGTTCCGTTTAATTGGACGCCCTTTCAGTAAAACTCAAACTTATGCTCCATTTTTCCGGCGCACACAGCATCGCATCGATTCATCATATTAACGCAAGTGATTTTACCGAATTTATCGTCGCAAGTGTTTTTGCTGGTCCTTGGGGAATGCTGCAGAGCCCGAAAGAGTCAGACCCCGAGAAAATTTTGTTGGAAAACGTTTTTTTGAAAAATCAGGATAATTTTCGAATTGCTGCAAGAAATATTGTAGAAAGTCTCTTCGAAAAGCAAATTTTTGTCATTCCAATCGTTCCGTTAGAAATTAGAAATTTCGTCGAAATAACGAAAAATTTGAAATTATCCAAAAAAATTTTGTTTTCCGCGTTGAACATCGACGTTTTTTGGAAAAAATTTATTTTCAGTCATCCAAATCGATTTCTTAATACAAAATCGATCTATTCCGTAGAATCGAAAAAAAAAATGTTGGAAAAAGTCGAAAAAGTCGGAAAATAAAAAATAAAAATCAAAATTTTTGAAATTGTCCAAAAATATTTACCGTGTCGAAGAAAATGGCCAAATTTTTTGGCAAAATATAATTTTCAGTGGATAAATATATGAATCTGTCAAAAATCGCCCGATTTTTTATTTTTCGTCACTCAATGTTTCGAAAGTTATTTCCGGGACGAGAAGAAAGAGAAAAATGAAAATTAGCCAAAGAATTGGTGTTCGTGTCTGACGCGCGTCCTCGAGCTTTCGCTGGCGCACGCGCGAATACACATTCAACTGCACAAATACAGGGATTAAGTACGAGAGCAGCCAGAGTTGGGAATTTACTCTGGGGAAACAGGGTGGTTTATCCAGGTGGGATCTCGAGTACTAACGGGAGAGTGGCAGCCCTAATTAAGAGCGCCAAGGGCTGCTTTCGGCACCTATAGCAATGATTAAGCTCGGGAGCAGCAGGAAGGAAGGAAGGGGTCAGTGTAAATTAACAGAGAGCAGGAGACAATTATAATCGAAGACGTTGAAGGAAACCGCGACGAGGGGCACACAGTTTCAAGAAATTTAGACATTTCTCCGCAGACACAATCATCGCGGAATGAACACGAAGTGAACTTTTTCTTTTTAGCAAAGAAATTTTTAGCAAAAAATAATAATTTTTCGCTTGAAATTTGGAAAAAAATGTAAAAATTTGTTAAAAAATTTCAAAAATTCCCGAAAAATGTAACAATTCAATGAAGAATGTCAAAATTTAAAAAAAAATGTCGAAATTTGGTAAAAATGTCAAAAATTTGGCGAAAAATGTAAAAATTTGATGGAAAATTTCAAAAATTCGTGGAATGACGGGAAAAGTGTCAAAATTTTGCAAAATTTGGTAAAAAATGTTAAAAGTTCGCAAAAAATGTAAAAATTCAATGAAGAATGTCAAAATTTAAAAAAAAATGTCGATATTCGGTAAAAAATGTAAAAATTTGGCGAAAAATGTAAAAATTTGAAGAAAAATTTCAAAAATTCGTGAAAAATTTGGAATATCGGAAAAAGCATCAAAATTTTGCGAAATTTTGTGAGAAATGTTGAAAGTTCGCGAAAAATGTCAAAATTCAATGAAGAAAGTCGAAATTTAATTTAAAAATGTCAAAGTTTGATAAACAATGTCAAAATTTGGCGAAGAATGTAAAACGTAATAAAAAAATATCGAAATTTGGTAAAGCATTTAAAAATTTATCAAAAAATGTTACTTCCCTATATTTTCAATAGAATCTAAATGAAAAATTACGATGTCCTTGCCAAATCCTTTATAAAGGCAAGGAACTCCGAGATAGTAATTTTTGCGATATTATTTTTTTCTTCCCGAACACGAGATCCACGAGGAGACAGAGAGCGAGCCAGAGGAAGAGAAAAAAGTATGTGATACGCTAGAATCCTGATGATGGCGAGTTCCGGAATATAAATAAAAGAGGCAAAAGAAGTTTATGAAGAATATGACTCAACCTTGGCCACTCATGTACTCCGTAGATAATTGTCTATCATTAGCGAGTGCTTTTTGCTACTACATTCGCCCCTTTTACATTAATATGTACGCGCGTACTTGCAGGTCCCTGTATACACTGGATATTATATTGTCGGACTGTCTTGTGCTCATGTACGTTTTGTAATCCCCGGACTCGTGATCGTAAGACTGCAGGGATACGCGGAGGGCTTGCCCAAGCTCATAACATTCATTAGAGCACGATATAGCATAGAGAAATGTATATACACGAGGATAAAAGTTGATTCTTGGCTGCGTGGCCGAACTCGACGACGACGACGACGACGAGGTTTTGCTGGCACAGGAGCTCGCGCACGTTCGAGACCTTCGTTTCTCCATATCTTTTGGTATTGTGAGCCTAGAGGAAATGAAGCAGAAGAGGCGAAAGATTGGTCGTAAAATTTTTCTAAATTTTGTTTATTAAATAAAAAATCGAGATTTCCTCGGAAAATCTTCTTTAGACAATTCGTAACAACTTTTTGCAACGAACTGAGGCTCGCAAACCATTTAGTATGTAAGAAAAATGGAAAAGAAAAATTCAGATTTGACCGTCGCTGCATACAGAGTCCTCATAAAGTTGAAGTTATACATACGCAGGCGAGGCAATGCTCTGGGATCTCTAAAGATCGTTTCCTCCTCGCGATCGCTATCGTGTTACGATCTATCCGTGTTTCTCGCTCTTGCTCTTTTTACCGTTGCGGTAACAAGATCGTCGGAGATGACACGTGCGTCGTAAATACGGCGCCAATCGAGAGATAATTTAGAATTTATTTTTCGCTCGTAAAAAGCGCGAGCATCGTACGAATTTGAAATGTTGAAACGCGATTTCGCGACTTCATTTTCACGGGGAATTTGCGAGGGTCCTAATTTGCTGGATATCGTAAGAAAAGCCTCGCGCGCGCGGCTTATTGCGCGATTCGTACGCCGCTCGCGCGGACTCGCATCCGCCGCGTGCGCATACACGTCGACGATTTTATTTCCCGACAAGTTTTTCCGCCACGAGCAGGCTCGCGATCCACACGCGACGAAAAGCAAAAAATAAAAAAATAAAAATATAAACAGCAGAGCAGGACGAAGGGAAGAAAATATAAAAAAGGCAGTCGTGACCTTTGACCGCGCGCGCTGCATAAGCCGCGATCTTGCCAGCGAAGGATCACGCGATAGTGCAACAACTTGTCGTGTGTCTTATTATTCGTACAATACATAAAATGCAGTATCGCAACTCTCGCTCTCATTATTTTCTACACGCGGGAGAGGAATCGAGGCGTGACCCTTTCGCGGTCGCGCAGTGGCACGTTCCGCCTCTCTCTCTCTCTCTCTCTCGCTCTCTCTCGCCCTTCTGCGCCCTTTTTTACAATCTTTCCTTGTTGCTTTTCCCTCCTCGCCCTCCTCCGCCCCCCGCACCGCCGCTGGTGCCCCTGGAGGGCATACGTAAGAGGACGCGCACTAGTTTTGCACGACCGCGGCGCGCGTATGTGTTCTTCGACCGTGACCACGAAGCGTGGCAGTCGTGCGTGTGTCACTAGCCTCTCTGCTTCTCGCTCTTGGCGAGCTCGATGACTCCTGGGCCCCTCGCGTCCATGCACCGCGCGCGCGATCACTCCTACTCCGCCCAGAACGTGCACGCGTCTTTTTGCTGCTGCTGCACTCCCGCGCACTTTTCTGGCTCTCTCCTTCGCCTCTCCTCTCCCCCAGCCTCTCGCTCTCCGAGAGAGAGAACGAGAGGGCAAACGCACGCGACCGAGCTTCGTGCACAACTTCACCAACACTTGCCGCCGCCGCCTCATTTTCTTCTGCTCTCGCGTATCACGGAGCATCGCGGCGCAACTGTCAGAGACCCGCGACCTACGAAAACGATGCACCCTGCTGAAGGAGACTCCCGGACGCTCAAGTACACTCATTACTTCTCTGTAACGTCTGACTCGCTCGCGATTCTTCTCTGCAGGGATTTCTCGATTTTCACGTTCTGCTGCTTCGTAAAGATCGCTGGACGCGCGGAATTTAGTTAATTTTCAATTATTTTCCATGTGATCGTCGCTCCGAGGATTTTCTTCCAATTTTTTCATTACGCTGACGAGGAAAATTAATGTTTTTTCGATAAATCAATAAAATTTGGCATTCCGATGGCAAATTTTGCTGACAGTTTCGTTAGGAGCAAAAAATATTGTCAAAATTACGGAAATTTTGAAATTATCCAAAAATATTTAGTTCACCCTGTTGATCATCGATGTTTTTTGATAATTTTTCATTTTCAGTCATTCAACTCGATTTCGAAATACAAAACCGAGCTATTCCGTAAAATTGAAAAGTCAATTTCGTCGAAAAAGATCGATATTTCGTTGGATCCGTTCGACTAAACGTTTTTTTTTTTTTAAATCACAAAAATGTTGTCATTGCAGCAAGAAATATTCTATAAAGTCCCTTCGGAAAGCAAATTTTTGTCATTCCAATCGTTAATTTTGCTGACAGTTTCGTTAGAAATAAAAAATATTGTTGAAATACGAAAAATTTTGAAATTTTCCAAAAATATTAAGTTTACCGTGTTGAATATCGACGTTTTTTGAAAAAATGTAAATTTCAGTCTTCCAGAGATTTCGAAATATAAAACCGATTCATTCCGTAGCATTGTAAAGAAAATTTTGTTGGAAACGATCGATATTTCGTTGGATCCGTTCGACTAAACGTTTTTTTTTGAAAAATCACAAAAATCTTGTCATTTTTTTACAAAGACTCTTCGAAAAGGAAATTTTTATCATTCCAATGGTAAATTTTGCTGACAGTTTCGTAATAAATAAAAAATATAGTCAAAATAACGAAAATATTGAAATTATCAAAAGTTTACCGAGTTAAAAAAAAAAATCTACGTTTTTTGACAAAATTGAATTTTCAGTGTGGAGTCAATGCGAAAGAAAATGGGAAACGATGTTGAGCGAAGCTCAACGCGTGGGTCGTCAATCATTAGATTCCTCGGCAACGATTGTTCAAACGTTTTGGAAGGACATCGCGCACGAGTCAAACGAATAATTGCGGCGCAAATGGATAATGAAAAAGGTCAATGGAAGGTTTTGAGTGGTAACAGCACGAGGGCGAGGCTTATTTTCCTCCTCCCTAGTCCGAAACATATATTTTCCCATATTTTTCCCGGTATGTCGTCGCTTCATTGCAGGGGTGGATGCATTCCCATTTCCCTCTGTTCCGCGGATATTCTCCGCAACAGAAGGGAGCGAGTTGGAGCGCTGACCAGGAAGAGCCAAAGAGAGAGTGAAAAAAAAAAAAAAACAAAAAAGTTTATGCACCACATGGCCGTTCCCCACTTTTCCTCTCTCCCTCGCGTGCCACGATAATTGTTCTCGACTTGCTCGTGGGTCTCTGCGTGACATATCTCGCTCGCTGTGTCGTCCTCCGTTCCGTATTTCTCGAAATGAGTCAAAAATTGAGTAAAAACACTGGAAACGATTAAACGAACGAGAAAAATCTCGAAATCGCCATAAAAAAATTTCTTTTCTCTAAAAAAAACACAAAAAATCAGAAAAACGTTAAAAAAAATATTCAATGCTCGAAAAACGTGACGGAAGATATTGATTTTCGAGAGCAACGCCTCCGGGACATTAAAATGTAAAAACTTGTTCCTCGCGAACGTCGAGAATAAAAATGTTTAAATGAGATCGATTCTTATCGCGGAGATAGGGGAAAAGTATGAGAACGAGATATTACACGTGCAGCATAGTGCATACGCGTGTATATATGTATATCGCGGGATGCGTAGAAGAGAAACGTGCAAAAATAACGAGCGGAATTATGACTCGAAGGAGATGAAAATATCGGAATAACGAAGATGCGAAGAAGATGCTGCGGCCAAAGGCGGGCGTGACTGGTCCATGACATCGCGATTACTCTCGCACACCTGCACTTCTCTCCTTTTCTCCACACACACATACAAACGCGTTTACATTAGTTTATGCACATGTATGTAATGAATACAAAGTTCTAAGTCGTGGAGAGCGTGGAGCAGGAGAATCTCTCGCTCTCTCTCTCTCTCCCGAGAGAGAGAGAGGCGAGTCCTGGGGCCGATTACTTTAGCACTCATCACGTGCGCTTCTGGATAACAGCGGCAACATATTACCTTGTGGTATCCGCGAGAAAATGATCCGGGGCACGAGTCCCTCGCTTCCTGCTCGCGACATTTTTTTTTTTTCGACTTTTTATCGATTTAAGGCCCTGAATCGATTTTTTTTTTTAAATTTCTTCGATTTTTTGAGGGAAGCAGTTTGCTGGGTGTCGAGCCACGGTTCTCGATGATTTTGAGGACAAATTTGAGGAGCAAAAAAAAAAAATACACGTCTTGAAAAATATTTGGAAGCAAATTTTGGTTTTTTTTTTTTTATTGACTCAATATTTTTTGATAATTTCAGAATTTTCGTTATTTTGATGATGTTTTTTATTTCTAACGGAACTGTCAACGAAATTTACGATTGGAATGACAAAAATTTGATTTTTGGAGAGAATTTTTAGAATATTTCTCGCAATGACAAAATTTATCGTGATTTTCCAACGAAATTTCCTTTTCACCGAGTTTTTGACGTTTTTGTTGAGATTCATACGATGCCCTTAATTCGTAATGATGATAAAAATAATAATGATGAGTATGATCGTCAGGCGAGGGATTGGGACGTCGCCATGAGGAACGATATCCTGAGGAGCGAGTAAGTAGGTGGTATTACGTTTTATGCCGCGCGCGTCAACTTGACAAGTTGCGCACGAGAGCAATTCGTACGTGCTCGACCATAAGGATTCGCAACAAGTTCTCGCGGGGGAGATGAAAAGAGCGTGAGTTCACGTGATGTTAAGAAAGAGAGAGAGGCGAAGGGTCGAGAGATGAGAAGGTCAAGAAAGCGATGGCAAGACGAAAAAAGGGAATAAAGAGAATCCTCTCTCTCTCTCTCTCTCTCTCTCTCTCTCTCCCT
>JBAJMU010000009.1:10791249-10811552 GCA_037952995.1 Hyposoter didymator | reverse complement strand
CTCTCTCTCTCTCTCTCTCTCGAGGTTTGGCAAAGACACGAGGAGAAAGGCGGGGGAGAGTGAGAAAGTACCGTTTTGCAGTGTGTTTGTTGAAAAGGGAGGAAGAAATTGCGTTGTGGCTGAAGCTTGTGCACCCTCGGGCAACCATTATATCGTAATCTTTGCATCTTTTTCTTTCTCCTTTCCAGAGCTCGTTTCTCCATCCTCCTTTCTCCCCACTTTTTTTTATATCTCACTCTATTTCATTTCCCTCTCTCTCTCGGTTACTCCCGAGCGAGTTCAACGAGCATTTGTCTTGCTCCCTTCTTCAGCTTCTCGTAGAATCTCTCAGTATCTCTTTCTGCCTGACTTAACCGACTCTCTTTTTTTTCTCTCTCTCTCTCTCTCTCTCGGAGTTTCTTGGCTCGTCGCTGTACACCTACAATCTCCCTCCTCTCTCGCACTCTTTCTCTTAATCTCTCATTCGCCTCTCGCTCTCTCTTCAGGCTCGCGCTGCTCCTGCCTCCTCCTCCCTGCTGCTGCTGGTGCTTCTCTTCGCATCACTTTTCTCTTCTTTCACTCGCGCTGCTGCTCGGCTTCGCCGACACACCCGCCAGAGAGTAGCCAACCTTGTTTCCTTCATTTTCTCTTCTTTACTCTCTACATCGCCGATTTAATGCACCAACGTCGCGACTCTGCTGCTGCTGCTGCTGCTGCGTGCACCGACGGACGTTACTACTGCGCGCGACTACTTTGCTCTCTATACAGGTGCTTTTCCATCTCTTTCATCCCCGCGCGCCAAACACCACAGGCTTGCTCCTCTTTTTACAATTTCCTTTTTCTTCCCTACCCGAACCTTTTCTTTCCTTTTCTCTCTGCGCGTTTTCTTTCTGCTCTTCTGCTTCTCTCTCTCTCTCTCTAGCGCGTTCATCTCTTTCGCGAGCGCCCCTTTTAGTTTCTTTTCCATCGCCACTGGGTAATTGCACTCTCTCGCTTATATATACCGACATTTTCTTCTTCTTCTTCTTTCTGCACCTTCGCGCTCTGCTCTCCTATTCGTTTCCCTATTTTTTACCTTTTCCCCAACATCCTTTCTTTTCCTTTCACATTCTCACATATTTCTACATTTTTCCATTAATGTACGGAGCATTCCAGATGAAAAAGTACACAGCCCTTGGGATCACGAGTCCACACGCTCATTTGCTCAGCGATTCGTCATCGTTGCAGATTTTTAATTTATGCTACTCGCCGAGTCACGAAATTAAGGGAAACACGGAAATCTTTGCTTTGATTTTCATTCAATCGAAATCCAACGGAGACGATAATTTGGTTTTCGATGTTTTTTGCTTCCTCATAGAGGAAGCTGTGTGACATTTTTTTTTCTTTCAGTTTTCTATGTCAACGCGCTTTAAATTTCCCAAAACATCGAAAAATCATATTTAGAAAAAATTCAAACGTTTGTAACTCGAGAACGGTTCGAGCTACAGGGCTCCCGTTTTGCACAGACGTTAATCCATACGAACTCTTCGTTCTCTGAGATTTTCGTTGGAATTGCTAGAAAAATACGAATTCTACGGAATTTTGAAATTTTCAAAAAAACGTGTCGACGCTCTGGCTTCCGCAAATTTTAAGATTTGTTACTAATTTTTTTTTTATCAATAGAGTATCATAATAGGAAGGTTGGTATTGAATTTGAAGAAAATCGGTTGAACGGTTTGATTTTTACGATTTTTTGAATTTTACGAAAATCTGAATTTTTCGAAAAATCGTCCAACCGCTCAAATTTTTTCAAATTTTCGAAAATATTGTGCACGAGTCTGTACTTTTTATTATTTTTATTACTTCTTTTGATTTTTCCTCCAATGAGCCAAAAATTTCCGCTCCGTCATGGACCAATGATTCGGCACAGAATGTCCGATGCACCTCAAAGTTGCATCTCGTTTCTTCGTACACGATCATTCCTACCTGTGGATCCATCCCAGCCTTTTTTTTCACTCGCCGTCGTACACGAGCTACGTCGTCGTTTTTTTTTTTTTTTCAGTTTTTTTCTTAATCCACGGAGTGCAGAGCGAAGTGCACACACAGTAGCGCTCGAGGGCTCTAGTCCCAGAAAGCAACTGCACCGCGCGAGAAGCTGATGCTTTTTATTTCGCGTCGTTAGAGAAGAGTCAGTCGCTGATCGCTGCTGCTCTGCTGCGGAAAAGCCGAGAGAGCAGAGAGAAACCCGGAACGAAACTCCCCGCGACGCGACCACAAGCATCGAAAGAACCAGCAGACGAGGGTTAAGCCTCCGGGGCTTATTATGCATCGTCCTTCCTCTCGCGCAACTTGTAAACATCACTAAATTATTTGCAAATCGATCCGTCTCGCTTTTCTTCGATTATAGAGATGCAGTTTTTGTTTCTTTCGCCCTGTAAATCGAACGATCTATTTTTTTTTTAATTATTTTTATAAACAATTAAAAAAAATCGTTTTATTCGATTTTTCCATAAAAAAAAAAACAAAAATACAAAAATAACTTTCTGCATTTTGTCACACGACGACGATCATAAACTAAATTCGAAATATCGCGATGAGAAATCGTTTTATTTGAAATTTCAAACAAAAAAAAATTAAATTTCAAAAATCGCGATGAAAAATCGTTTCGTTCGAAAATTCTTCAAAAAAAAAGAAACAAAATTCAAAAAACATTTTCAATTTGATGAAAAATCGTTTTATTTGAAATTTCTTCATGAAACAAAAAACGAAAAAAAATTAAATTTAAAAAATGGCGATAAAAAATCGTTTCGTTCGAAAATTCTTCATAAAAATCCAAAAAACATTTTGAATTTTGTCACAAGACGACGAAAATAAATTAAATTCCAAAAATCTCGATGAAAAATCGTTTTATTTGAAATTTCTTTGAAAAAAAAGAGAAAAACTTTCTGGATTTTAGGCGCAGATGAAATTCCAAAAACCTCGATGAAAAATGTTACATTTTTGACAAATTTTCATACAAAATGCAAGATTTTTTTTTACACTTGAGAATTTTTATTTCTCCGAGTTATAAAACGAAGAGTTGACGCGTTGCTGCACGACAGAGATTATTTGATGGGCTGTGCGAGGAGGTTGGCGCGTGCTAGAGAATTCATCTCTTAACTGGAGCCAACAAACAGATCTCTCGCATCGCGCCCTCCTATGCCTGCTGCTGCTGCTTCCCCATCAGCGAGCATGTTTTTTCTTGTTTTTTTGTTCGCCTTGTTCTTATTATTATATTATACTCGGTGATTATCTACTTATCGAGTTATTGTAACGTATTGAGTTCGTTGAGTCTGATACAGCGTGTGCGCCCTGTTCGCGTCCAGTGTCGCGAGCACCAAGCTTCGAGACAATTTCTATCTCAATGCTCAGCACACGCAGCTGTGTCGCTTGAAACTTCTATCTCTATTTTCTTCGGATTGACCCCTCGTATAAATTCGTAGCTCGAGATGTTTGTCAGCGAGATGAACACTGAAAATTAAATTTGGTCAAAAGTCGTCGATATTTTGTTCAAAATTGTGAACTAAAAATTTTTTGACAATATTTTTTATTTCTAACGAAACTGTCAGCAAAATTTACCATTGGAATGACAACTTTCCAAAGAGACTTTCCAGAATTGACTGAAAATGAAATTTTGTCAAAAAACGTCGAAATTTCGTTCAACAGGGTAAACTAAATATTTTTTGTTAATTTCAAAATTTTCGGTGTTTTGATAATATTTTTTATTTCTAACGAAACTGTCAGCAAAATTTACCATTGGAATGACAACTTTCCGAAGAGACTTTCAAGAATTGACTGAAAATGAAATTTTGTAAAAAAAAAAACTTCGAAAAATTTCAAAATTTTCGTTAATTTGACAATATTTTTTATTTGTAACGAAACTTTCAGCAAAATTCACAATTGGAATGACAAAAATTTGCTTTTCGTAGAGACTTTATAGAATATTTCTTGCTGCAGTAACAAAATTTTTGTGATTTTTCTAAAAAAACGTTCGATCGAACGTTTCCAACGTTGTGTGGCCAATTTTTTTTAAATTATTAATTAGCAATCCTGTTGGTGAAGTGTGATGAGCAGATTCGAGGCGATATACTGGAGCGAGACTCGCGACGAATTTCCACGAATTTTTTAAATCCATACGAACGATAAATTAATTTTTATTTCCAAAAAAAAAAACAAAAAAAACAAAAAGAAATGGACAGGGTCACCGTGAGTTCGTTCGGGTGTCTCGTAAAGCTCCGTTAAGGCCTTTCTTTAAGCCTCTCTCGCTCCTGTCGGATTAGTCTCGGGTCTCGGCACGACCGTGTGCTCTTCCGTGCTACCGAGTTACGAAGCTGGTCTCGGAACTTCTTCTCCTTTGCTCTTGAAAAAAAAATAAAAAAAAAAATGAAGAAAATAAAATGAATATGAAGAAAAAGAAGATGAAGAAGAAGCTGAAGAAGTCGCGCTTGGCGTGCGCCTCTCCGCAGCTCCGTCCGTTTTTTCTCTCATTCTCTTTCTCCCTCTGTCTCTCTCTCTTCTCCAACATTTGACGTCCACACGCTCTTTGCAACGGCAGCACGTGACTCGTATATTTACGAACGTCCCATGTGCTGAGCTCGCTCGTATACGCACTCGGCTGCTGCCCGTCAAGAACGAGGCATAGGAAAATGAGAAAAAAAAAACAAAAACAAAAATTAAAACAAAAAAGAAAGAAAAATATAAGAAAAAAAGTATTAGAGTTGCGCGTACGATACCGCGACGTATTTTCTTATACGTTCGTACGCAGTTCACGAATCCAAACAAAATCTTCAATCTAGTTCATTCCATACGAAAAATTCTTAGGTAAAATCGAAAAAACTTGACAATCGAAAGTTACGAATTTTCCAACTTTGGAAAATTCACGAATTATAACACCGTGTAGAAGTCGAGATATTTATTTATATAAATCACTATTTTCAATAGTTTCTCATAAAAGCGAGTGTTAAAGTTGCAATTTTCAACATTAAATATTTCGATTTCTAAATGTTGGAGCCTCTTAAAACTTTGCATACACTTTTGTGTAACATCGAAGAAGCTTTATTCAATTTTTCAAAAAAATTGGTCGTCAAATTTTTTCTAAATTTTGTTTATTATATAAAAAATACAGATTTCCTCGGAAAATCTTGGATTTAGAGTACGTTGTTCTTTAGTCATTGATAGATATTTAGATATTTATTTATAAAAATCACAATTTTCAATAGTTTCTCATAAGATCGTGTGTTAAAAGTGGCAATTTTCAACATTAAATATTTCGATTTCTAAATGCTGAAGCCTCTTAAAACTTTGCATAAACTTTTGTGTAACATCGAAGAAGCTTTATTCAATTTTTCAATAAAATCGCTCGTTAAATTTTTTCGAAATTTTGTTTATTATATAAAAAATACAGATTTCCTCGAAAAATCTTGGATACAGAGTACGTTGTTCTTTGGTGAATTTGTAACAACTTTTTAAAATGAACTTGGACTCGCAAACCATTTTGTATGTAAGAAAAAGTGAAAAAAAGCAAAATTTAGATTTTCCGTCCTTAATTAACCATCAGGAAAGGGCATCGCACGTAAGTCGGACAAGAACTTATGATTTAGCCTGAAAAAGCCCGTAGCCATAGAAACTCACACAAGTTAATAAAAGTCTGTGTGTGTGTGTGTGTGTGCGCATGTCGAAGCGTCAGTTTGAGAAGTTGGTGAAGAAACTAAGACTCGGGCGATAAGCATTCACTTATAAACGCAGACGAGGACGAGTGTATGGCGAAGCAGCTCACGGATGAAACGAACTGCTGCAAGAGAGGAAAGCGGGCGCACGAGAAGCGCCCGGACGAAGGCAATGAACTTCACCTCGGGATCGCGCGCGGACGAAGCGATACGCAGGCTTTTATGTGTGCATAATGGTGCGTGTTTGTGGTCTTTGCCTGCTTCTCTCTCTCTCTCTCTCTCTCTCTCTCTCTCTTGCTTCGTTGCAACGCTGCGTCTTTCTCTTTCGAACGCATTATTAGTGTAACGCACGCATTATGCGCGAGAGTTTTCAATAGCGAAGCGTGTGGTGCACGCGCGCACTCGACGTGTCCTGCTCTCTCTGTTCCTCGTGATCGAGACTACAAACACGCCCCATTGCTATGGCTGCATGGAGAAAAATTTGTTGGAAACGTTCGACTATACATTTTTTTTTTAATCACATTTTTAAATTTGTTAGAAAATTGAACATTTTGCTGACAGTTTCGTTAGAAATAAAAAATCTTGTCCAAATAGCGAAAATTTTGAAATTATCCAAAAATATTTAGTTTATCGCGTTGAATATCGATGTTTTTTGAAAAAATTTCATTTTCAATCATCCAAATGGATTGCAAAATACAAAACGGATCTATTCCGTGGAATTGAAAATGAAATTTTGTTGGAAAAGATCGATATTTTGTTGGAAACGTTCGACTAGACGTTTTTTTAAAAACCACATTTTTAAATTTGTTTAAAAATTGTAAATTTTGCTGTCAGTTTCGTTAGAAATAAAAAATATTGTCCAAATAGCGAAAATTTTGAAATTATCCAAAAATATTTAGTTTATCGCGTTGAATATCGATGTTTTTTGAATGCAAAATACAAAACCGATCTATTCCGTGGAATTGAAAATGAAATTTTGTTGGAAAAGATCGATATTTTGTTGGAAACGTTTGACTATACGTTTTTTTCAAAATCACATTTTTAAATTTGTTAGAAAATTGTAAATTTTGCTGACAGTTTCGTTAGAAATAAAAAATGTTGTCAAAATACCGAAAATTTTGAAATTATCCAAAAATATTTCGTTCATCGCGTTGAATGTCGATGTTTTTTGAAAAAATTTCATTTTCAATCATCCAAATGGATTGCAAAATACAAAACCGATCTATTCCGTGGAATTGAAAATGAAATTTTGTTGGAAAAGATCGATATTTTGTTGGATACGTTCGACTAGACGTTTTTTTTTAAATCACATTTTTAAATTTGTTAAAAAATTGTAAATTTTGCTGACAGTTTCGTTAGAAATAAAAAAAATTGTCAAAATTTTGAAATTATCAAAAAATATTTAGATTACCGTGTCAAACAAAATATCGACGTTTTTTAACGAAATTTCATTTTCAGTGATATTCTTATTTTTCTCTTCACATAGAAAAACAAAAACGCATGTCATACGATGAAGCGAACGTGCGCGTATTGAAAAAACGTCTTGGCGAGGTTTGTTCGCTTAACCCTCGTTGAATGTTGAGGAGCAACCCGATGAACTTGGCAATTCTCGAGGCCCCTTGTGTCTTTCTTTTTCTTTTTCTACTTGTTTCAGGCTGCACAGTGTGTGTGCGTGTGTGTCGTTTTATGCCGCAGCGTGAATATCGCCTCGGTGCGCGTTTCTTTTGGTCTCTCAATCTCAAAAGGTTTGTGTCCTCGTTGCGCGCGCGCGCGCGCGATGAATTCGCTAGGTCAGGGTTTGGTTCACTGACTCCCTTCGCGTAATCGGATCGCCATGATCGCGAGCTCGACGCAGCTCGAAAAGTTATTTTTCCAATTTTCTGACAAAATTTCATTTCCACCGATCGCCAGCTCCCTTTAAAAATACAAAACCGATCCATTCCCTAACAAACGAAAAAAAAAACAGCGTCAACATTTATTAACTGCATCCACGACTTTTTAAAAAATTAAAAAAAAATAATTTTGCATTTCCTGCTAAAAATCCATGGGCGTGCGTGTACACTGGAAATAAAATTTTGTTAAAAATGGTCGATATTTAGTTAAACACGAGCAACTAAATATTTTTCGATAATTTCAAAATTTTCGTTATTTTGGCAAAATATTTGGCTTCTAATGGAATTGTCAGCAAAATTTACGATTGGATCGACAAAAATTTGCTTCCGAAGAGACTTTATAGAAAATTCCTTGCTGCGATGACACTATTTTTGGGATTATTCAAACAAAACGTTTAGTTTAACGTATCGAACAAAATATCGATCTTTTTCAACAAAATTTTGTTTTCAGTGTATGGGTTTGTGTTCAAATGGAAGAAATGTATAACCAGCGTTAAATACGGAATGTATAGAAACCGGAAGGTTCGCGCTACCGTATTGCGCGAGCAGCTAGCGCATGGGTCAACAGACCATTCGTAGCGATAATTCCAACACGCGCGTCAGAGTCTGCTCGAGTGTTGATTAACGAGAGAGAAAAGCATGTGTTTGTGTCGCGGGCGCGTGTACATACGTGCTCGTGTGTTTCGAGTGGATGGGCAAGTGTGCGAAGGAGCCAGAGGACGTGTACGTGCGCGTGGATATAATAGGACGTTGGTAAGTATCCTCGTTTGGGTTAGAACCGGCAAAGAGCTGGTTGATCGAATCTGCTCCGACTGCCAGGATTATACATTTATTTGTTACTCCGCGTTACTTATTTGTTGCACTCTCCCGCAGCGGAATAATAATATAATATTCGATGCAACGATTTTCCGCCCTATTCGCGCGAGCCAAGCGAGTGCACTCGCTCGCGCGAGCAAAGCGAGTGCACTCGCTCTCTCTCTCTCTCGAGGTCTCTCTCTTTTTCACTCGATCGCGAGTAGTTCCTATGCAATTTTCTTAAGTCCAGCCACTTATTCTCATTTACGTTCACGTTTACATCATCGCGCGAGCGAGTTAAGTGTTACCGCGCGCACAGGTGCGCCCTGGTTTTTCGCCTTTTCCCTTTCCCGGGCTCAATTTCTTTTTTTTTTCCATCGCTCACAGCTTCGCTTTTTTTTTCGTATTTTCTACGATTTGTTGCTCGTGGACCCGCAGACAACGCGAGAAAATGACGAGCGAAAAAAAATCAGCCCAGACGATAACAACGAATCATTGATCTTGGCGCAGGAAATTCCTATTTTTTGCTTTCGAACGATCAATTATTTGTGCGACTGTAATTACTATACCGGAAGCTCCGAGAGATTGGCAACGTTGAAACGTGAAAACGCCAAGCGCTGAGTGATGGGGCAGCAGGACGAAGCACTTTGTTGTTTCGTCCTCGCAAATCTTGTAGCTCGATTTTCACGTCCTTTTATTTTCCAAGTGAGAAGCCTCTTTGCCACATACTTTGTCGACAATTACGAAAGTGCGCGGGAGGCTCCAGCCTGCCACGTATTTAGAAGAGTATTCCAAGCATCTGTCTCCCGCGGTAACATTTTTACTCGCACACGGAATACACGCTGCCGTAAATATCTCCGTATACGCGAGATTAATTACTCACTATTCTTTTGTCCTCTGCGATGCTGTCAATCTTTCGGTACGTCTTCGGATATCGCACTCGCGCTTCCTTGATTCATATTGTTCTTCTTAGAAATTTTCAGCAAATACATAATCATTTTTTATTTTGAACTGAGGAAAAAATTTCAAAAATTGCGTGAAAATTTCGAAATTGGGCGAAAAATGTCAAAACTGAGGAAAAAATGTTAAAATTGTGAGAAAAATGTCAAAATTGGACAGAAAATGTCAAAACTGGTCAAGAAATCCCAAAAACTGTCAAAACTGTATAAAAAAAATCAAAACTGGTCGAAAAAGGTGAAAATTGGAGCAAAAGTGTTGAAATCCAGCAGGAAATGTCAAACCTAAACGAAAAATGTCAAAAGTGGATGAAAAATGTCAAAACTGGTAGAAAAATGTCAAAAATTCGGAAAAAATGTGAAAAGTGGAGGAAAAATGTCAAAACCGGTGCAGAAATTCCAAAAATGAGGAAAAACTCCCAAAACTTTCTATAAAATATGAAAACTGATCGAAAAATGTCACAATTGGACCAAAAGTGTTAAAACCCACCAAAAAATTTCAAACCTAAACAAAAAATCCCAAAAATGCTTAAAAAATGTCAAAACTGTTAAAAAAATGTCAAAAATTCGCAAAAAATGTCAAAATTGGACGAAAAATGTCAAAACCGGTCCAGAAATTCCAAAAATGACCAAAAACTGTCAAAACTGCTAATAAAATATGAAAACTGATAGAAAAAGGTGTAAATTGGACCAAAAATGTTCAAACCCACCAAAAAATGTCAAACCTAAAAAAAAAATGTCAAAACTATTCAAAAAATATCAAACTTTGTGCAATTTTCACCAGAACATAAATAAAAATGACTACGTATCGCTAAAATCCTCTAGCCAGGCGACATGGGACCAGAGAACCATGAGATTCCCATAGCAATTTAAAAAATCATTTTCTCATCGATGTTCTCATTATTTCCGATTAATGGATCGTGACCTATCGCGTCTTTGAATTGTTGCTAAACGGGTCCTATTTTTAAACGTCGTCATAGTGCACTTACCGACGACAATAATAAAATAGCGTTTTAGAGAGAGAGAGAGCCAGAGAGAGATGCGATACCGCGAGCGTCCAAGCGAATGATGACACGTTCATGCATTTATGCATCCATCGTCCGAGCAGCTCGTATGCCCGCGCGCGTATCTGTCGTTCTCGGATCGCGTGTGCTGTTTCGTCTGTCCATGCGGGAAAGGTGAACGGGCTTCTCGGTCTTGTTCATCATCATAATCATCGTCCTCGTCCTGCTGCTCTCCTCGACTCGCTAATATTCAAAACTTTGTTCTCGTTGAAAAATAAAGTTTGT
The DNA here is from genome assembly GCA_037952995.1 of Hyposoter didymator. NCBI lineage: Eukaryota > Metazoa > Arthropoda > Insecta > Hymenoptera > Ichneumonidae > Hyposoter > Hyposoter didymator. The sequence goes on along the minus strand of JBAJMU010000009.1, from coordinate 10,800,957 downwards.
CGAGCTTTTATTTTCAAACGCGCGAACTGCAATCGGTTGCAAAAAAATAAAACTGCTAATTCATCGATCTATCGATGCAAAACGATCATCAAAAATTTCCTACACACTGAAAAAAATTTTTTTTGGTTTTTTTTTTTAAAACACAAAAATTTTGTTATTGCTGCAAGAAATATTTTGGAAAGTCTCTTCGAAAAGCAAATTTTTGTCATTCCAATGGTAAATTTTGTTGGCAGTTTCGTTATAAATAAAAATTTTGAAATTATCAAAAAATATTTCGCGTCGATCAAAAAATCGATGTTTTTCGACAAAATTTAATTTTCAGTCCATCGTCAGCAGTTGCTATTGCAAGAAGCAAAATAAATTTAACGTCGTTGCCAAAAATGATTATGTTTTTGAAATCTCAAAGTCGTCGAAGGAAAAGAAAAATTGTCGAAAATTATAATTTAGCTCCCTCTCTGGCTCCTTTTGATTCCTCGGCTCTAGAGAGGGTTCTCGTTGGCAAGAGGGTGTTTGGAGTTGGTGTCTTGGTAACTCTTTCCCGTAGAAGTTTGCTTGGTTTCCGTGCTATTGCTCTCGGGAGCCACCGACGCCGCCTCGTGGGCAACCGGTTTGACGGGTTGCTGCTCCCCAGTTGCACTCTCTCTCTCTCTCTCTCGTCCCCTCGGGGTTCCTCTCTTCGCGAAGCATCTCACGTGTACGTTGAAAAGCTTGTGTCTTGACAAACGCGCACACACAACGTGGACTCGGACGTAAAATGAAAAGGTCGCTCTCGTCCATTGGAACAATGAGAATTGAGCCCTTTTTCGAATCGAGACGGAAATACGTGCTAAAAAAGACGAGATCCATCGCTGAGTAGGTGGAAGACGTCGTGAACGTTTCAACCATACACACCAACAACCATCTCGCACGTACGAGGGGGAAAAAATTAAAGGGAGAGAGAGAAAGAGACAGAGAAAAGGGGGAAGCCCACTACGACGTATAATACACTCGAGATACCGGTCTAAATATAGCGTCGCATTTACATACGAGTCCTAAAGACCAGAGCTGGATTAATGTGCACCAGAGAGGCTAAAAAGAGAAAGAGGAGGGAGGCGAGAGTGAGAAAAGTACGAAGAAGAAGATGGAAATGAGTGGCGTGTTAATATTTCCAGGTTAAGGAGAATCGGCCACGATATTGCAATTTTCGATGGTAAGAAAAAGTCTGAATCGATCGATCTACAGAATCGATTAAACAAAAAAAAAGAGTCAATATTTTGTTATGGAAGATTTTTCCCATGCTCTTGATCCGACGCCACAATTCTTGACATTTTTCTTCCTTTTTTTTATATTCTTTGCTGAGACGCGAGAATTTACCGATCAATATTGATCGTTCAACACCCTCGACAGCGAAGAAGAAAAAGCTGCAGAGTTGCTTCACGCTCTCGCAGTGGCACAGATTTCTTCCTTTTTTTTTTCTTCTTCACGTTCGTTAATTCGCGCTCAACCAGTTTTATGTCACTTTGTTCCTCGCAGCAAACGCGCTTTGTGGCAAATGCAACGCCAGCCCGCAAAGAAGAAGAAAAAAAAAATGGCGCGCGTTACGTGTTGTCGATAGTCTGCGCGCGAACGCGAGGATCATTTTGATCGTCGAGCTAGAACACTCGTCCTTGATCGTCCCTTCTCTTTTTATTTTTATACATAACTTGCTATATATTTATATTTTTTATTTCCACAATATTCTCAGCGACGCTGCGCTCTCGTGTCCTCGCACGAATGCATTCAAAGATCCTCGAGCACGCGGGGATTATTATTCGCGCGTCAAACGTTAATAAAATTTTTATCGATTTTATTGATTGGATCCGAGGCAGTCGCCGCAGTTACGTCACACGATGCGTTCGGATGCATCGAAATATTTGTCAACTCTGGTGAGCGAGGGAAATAAAAAAAAAAATCATTTTCAATTTTTAAAAATTGGAAAAAAATGATCGGAATTTGGCCAGAGTCCCAAAAAATGATTTTCTGCATTCCAGAGTCTTGGATCTTGCTGCTGATCGTAAAATAAAATTAAAAATAATGATTTACAGCATTTTCTTTTAATCTGGCAATAAAACAACTCGGGTATATCGAGAATATTGACTATTTATACGTCGATGACCATGAAACATATGCAAGCGTGTCAGACAGTTTTGCTCGTGTTGGAACGAGGCGCAGAGGATCTATGAAATTCTCGTTGGAATCGCGCGCGAGAAGTGCGTTGCCTAGAATGATCCAAGTTGCTGATGAGTGAAGGTGCCTCGACCTTGCTCGTTGCTAACACTTTTGCGCAACGCCGCATTTATTTACAATTATTCCAGACTCTTTGATCGTGTTAAATGTTGTTTCTGTGCCAGCAGGCGAGTCATTTCTCGAGAGGAGAGTAAAAAAAGTGTAGGGGAAGGTCAAGAAGTGTGGCTAGAAGGGAGGGCTTTGGAAAACTTCACCTTCGAGCCTTTTTTCCCATCGAGCAAGGTGTCCAACTTTTTTTCCTCATTTTTTATTTCCCTCCGAGTGCTGACGTCGAAAAAACTTGTTTGGGGGCTTTTAAATGGCTAATCGGTGGACTCGACCACGAGCAAGTCCCTTGGACGGTCCGGACTATGGAATTGTTGCGAATTAACAATTTGCCACTGGGAAAAATCATTTTTTCGTCTCGTCTATTTTTTTCGAAGCAAAATTATGAGGGAAAAAGAAAAAAGGTATAAATCGGGCGACTGAAATGTAGACGAGGGTAAATAATGGGCGACGAGGAGGACGAGGATCGAAACGAACGTGGAAAGTGATTTTATTGGCCCTTGGAAGGCAGAATCGTGTGTACGCAATCCGTTTCCCCAGATTTTGCCATTCTGGCATTCTCCACTGCCAACCAACCCTTTGGCTTGTGGCTTGATATATATTAGCTTTATCTATCTGTACGATACGTATGGAAAATATATATAGACACTGTGAAAGAAAAAAGCATCGTAAACACGAGGCATTGGTGGCTTCACCGAATATTCCCATTTTAAGGGAGAACCGGAGTGTCGAGGTTCGAGGCTCTTCTCGACCGGCCATTTCCTCGGGCTAGTAAAAACCTCTCGCGCATAATTTAACGCTCTGTAGGCTAATATAGGGTCGAGCTTTATGAGTCCACGAGAAAATGCACAAATACGAGTTTACACACGAATCTGCAGGGCCAAAGATGCGCGGAATCGTTTCTTGTGCTCTAAACTTTTTGCCCTTGGATCTGTCGAAAATCAGGATATCCCATAAACCTAGAAATTCCCATAGGAATTGACAGTTCGAAAAATTTCCAATTTCTGAAATTTTCTAAAACTTTTCGACACCATGGAATATTGCATTTTCATGATTTTTTTGAAAACACCATAAAAACACCATAGAACCCCATAAGAAGTTTAAAATCCATGGTTTTTTAAGAAATCATGTTGCTCGTTCGAATAAAAAATCGTTTGGGGCTTCAAAATTTTGTAACACATCGCGACACCATAGAATGTTGAAAAAAAGAAACACCATAGAACCCCATAAGAACCTTAAAACCCATGCTTTTCGTAGAAATCGCATGGTCATCCGAATCATCTTTTTTTTTTTTGCTCATTTACATGGAAAATCCCATTGACATGAATTTACAAACAACAACCCCATAGCCTCGCAATTCGGAAGGAACTCTTTGGCTGCGCGTAGAAGCGCGGGGCTAAATGGTTACTGTGATAGTATTGCTGCTGCTGCTGCTGCTGCTGTTACTCGGCCGGGCGCTGGACCGTTGCCAGTGTCGACGACGCTCATAAATCCGAGGCACGTCGCGACGCTGCTAGTTAACGCGGATAACACGTTCCTCTCCGTATAATACTTGTTTTTCCTCTGTGTACTCTTTCGCTCGTTCTCCAGCCGTGCCACTACGACGACGTCAATTGTTACTCACCCCTTCGATTTCGTACCGCGCGCGGGAGCATTTAGAAACACGTGAGAGGCAATGGGGTTGAAAAAACCATGGAATTACATTTTCCCATAAAAACAAAAAAACAAAACGAATAAAATAAATAAATAAATAAATAAACAAATAAATAAATAAATAAATAAATAAATAAACAAATAAATAAATAAATAAATAAATAAATAAATAAATAAACAAATAAATAAATAAAATAAAATAAAAAACATCTATAGACAGGCGGAAAAATTATTTACCAAAGAATTAACTCTCTCACGATCAATTGGCAAGTCTAGAAAAAACGTTAATGGAAAATTTTTCAAAATTTTTGAATTTGCATCAAATTTCCTGTCTGTAGAGTTAATTTTTTTTTCTCTGACGTTCACAAGGCCGAGGTGACGACCTTCGCCCGAGGAATCGTTTGCGTTTGCTAAAGTGCAACGTTGCGTTTCGTTGCATTGCCCCCTTGTCCGTAATCACTCACGCTCGAAGTATAGACAGTTATATATCCACGTGCATGGTTTTTTTTTTTTTTTCAGCTTCAATATTTATGATGTAAACAAGAGGGAAAATTTAAAAGACTCAGGATTAGTATTAAAGGGCCCGAACGGTAGTTTTCCCGAAGAGGAATCCGATCCTCGAGCTCGCTTTTTCTCCGGTGCAACGCCAATGCAAATACGTGCATTGGTAACTCGACACGAGGTCGCGCGAGGTGTTAATGTACTAAACGCCATTCCGTGGGGCTTTGCAGGTCACGCACAAAACTACAGCCCCTTCATTTGCCTCTTATTTTTTTTTTTAATCCAATGCGCTCAAAATGTCCCAAAACATCGAAAAATCATATTTAGAAAAAATGTCCGGATGTGTGCGTGGGTGTATGTTCTGGCACTGGAAACTTCAAACGTTTATAACTCGAGAACGGTTTGAGCTACAGGGCTCCCGTTTTGCACAGACGTTAATCTATACGAACTCTTCGTTCTCTGATAATTTTGTTTGAATTGCTAGAAAAATACGAATTTTACGGAATTTCGAAATTTTCGAAAAAACGTTTCGACGCTGTAACTTCTGCAAATTTTAAGATTCGTTACTCATTTTTTTTTCATACATAGAGTATCATAATGGGAAGGTTGGTATTGAATTTGAAAAAAATCGGCTGAACGGTTTGAATTTTATGATTTTTTGAAATTTATGAAAATCTGAATTTTTCGAAAAATCGTGGAACCGCATTAATTTTTCCAAATTTTCTAAAATATCGTGTACACGTCCGTACTTTCTCTCAAATTTCTAGAAAATTCATCGAACTTATATAATTTCAATGGAAAAATAAAAAACAGGTGAAAATTGAAATTTGCTGTTTTTTAATCATTTTTGACGTCGAATAATTTTTGCCTATCGAAGCAAATTTCAAATTTTTCAATAAAATGAATAAACCGCGTAATACATCGATGTGTTATTATATCGTTATGTGGAAACGGTGTTTCGAGCATGCATGGACGATTTTAATTTCAGAGAGTGAGGCTCCGGGCAGCAGGAAATTTTTTACAGTCGATCCAATCAATGTGAAGCTGTGCTTTTGATTTTTCCTCCTTTTCGCACTTTTTCCTCCATACACACTCTACACTGAGCCGAATAAAATAAAACGTTAAAATTTCTCGAATCTTGACGAACGAACTGCAGAGAAAAAAAAAATATTAAAAAAAAAAACAAAAAAAAAGAAAAACAATTAATTGCTGCAGCTAATTGTCCAGCGTCCCTATTGAGTATTTTGCATCCTGTATTTTACAATAACCAGTGGCTACGACGGAGGCGATTCCCGAAGCTCGAATATAGCTCGTAAGGGGGTGAAAATAATATACACAAGGAAACTATGGGAGTCACATCGTGGAGCACGTTTGCTAGGGAGAAAGCAAAAGCAGCAGCGATAACCGGGCCTTTTCTTTCTCTCTCATTCTCTTTGCTTTCGTAGCTTCCTCTTTTTTTCCATACTTACGGGTTCCTCAAATAGAATGGAGGCAAAAACTTGGTTTACAGTTTGCAAGCAGGAACCCCAAGCCCCTCCCGCTCCCTCCCTCGCCCTTCGATTACATTTTTTCCTTCGCGGTTCCCCTCGGACCGGCGAGTCTTCGAGTTTTTCTTTTTTTTCTTTTTTTTTTTTTTTCAATGTTTTTTCCACTCCCCTCGCGTTTCTCTCATTGCAATGTTTCTATTTCGAACGCGCGCGGAGTCACTCGGTCACGCTTCTGGAGAAGACTCGAAAAACCGAGACTCGCACCACATGCGCGCCCTCGTCGACATAATCTTCACGCTCTTTAACTTTTCGCTGTTGTTCTTTCCGTAATGCTTGTGCACACTGTCTTGATATATTCGGCCTAAACGCACGCTGCCCAAATCCACGGAGATTTACGAATTTTCAAACATTTTTTTTACCGACTCCAATTTTTTTTCATTTCTCGAAGAAAAAATTTCATTTTTTTTCCTCAATTCAATTTTCCATGAAAAAAAAGAGTCCAGCAATTGAATAAAATTACAGAGTCATGGAGCGACGAGTTTTCAAAGATTTTCCATGGACCCCAATCCTCATTTTATTTCCCGAAGAAAAAATTACATTTTTTTTCCTCAATTCAATTTTCCATGAAAAAAAAATAATTGAGTCCGGCAATTGAATTAAATTACAAAGTCCGAAGACCCCTCTGGCCAAAATGACGGAGATTTACGAATTTTCAAACATTTTTTTTACCGATTCCAATTTTTTTTATTTCCCAAAGAAAAAATTACATTTTTTTTTCCTCAATTCAATTTTCCATGAAAAAAAAGAGTCCAGCGATTGAAAAAAATTACAAAGTCATGGAGCGACGAGTTTTCAAAGATTTTCCATGGACCCCAATCCTCATTTTATTTCCCAAAGCAAATATAATTTTTTTTCGCCCCCAATTTAATTTTCTCTAGAAAAAAATTAAAATCCAGTGATTGAATAAAATAACGAGTCCTAAAAAATTTTCCTCTGGCCACGGAGAGTGTCGAGATTTTTTTCTCGAATTTTTCAAATTTCTCAAAGAAATTTTTTTTTTCCTCAATAAAATTTTCTCAAAAAAAAAAAATTGGTTTCCAGCAATTGAATAAAATTACGAACGAAATTAGTTGAATGGAGAATTCCATGCGCGTGTCTGTATCAACAAAGTTTTGACCTGCGGAGGAAAAAAAAAAAAATTGACCGATTCTGATTAGGCTGGATATCGTTCGATCTAAATGGACTCGTAGTACGAACGCGTGTGTGTACATACAGAGCAGGGCGATGTGGCCCAACGATAAAAAGAGACAAACCGGTACCACCTGTCGCGCCGGGAGGTAATGATGCCCCAGTGTGTGTGTGTGTGTGTGTGTGTGTGCGCTAAGCCACGCAAGAGATTCGATCTAACCCAGAGCGATTTAATAGCAATTATTATTTCTGGTCATAAGGGCAGAGAGACGAGGAGAAGGAAAAAAAAATGGGGAGGCGATGCGCGGTTGCGGAACTGGAAATTGCAACAAATTCGTTTATATCGAGCCCCCCACGCGCGCAGAGGCGTTATCTAATCGTCGGAATCGCGCCGGGTCACTCCCGACACCGCGATTTCAATCACACTCATTATTTCCTAACGATACGCGCGTCGGTGGTAAAATGTGTTTTTTCTCACTTGACCGAAATAAAAATCAACCGCTCGTTTATTTATTCCGAGCAGATTCCTCCGTAGAATCAAAAACCCCATAAAAAAAAAAATTTTCCTTGTTTTTTTTTNTTTTTTTTTTTTTTTTTTTTTTTTTTTTTGAGACTGCAACGCTCGAGAGTCTTTCGAGTTACTCGTTATTCCGAGGATACGGTTTTATATCCTTTGGGAATATTGAAAAAACAAACGCACGGGGATGGGACAGTAAGCCATGAAATTTTAATTGCAGCCAACTGAGCTGTGACGCGCCATACGTATAAACTCGAACGTAGAGTTTAGTGCGAAGAGTGTGTTATTAATATATTACGCACGCGAATCATCTGGCGTCAGAGTTGCATCGAGCTAAATAAAAAAACGTTAAAAAACATTGTACGCACACAATAGATTCGCGAATTCCGGAAGAAGAAACAAAGCGAGAGAGCGAGAGAGAGAGAGAGAGAGAGAGGAATTGCACGAATCGAGTGTAAAAAAATATAAACGCCATTAAATGCCGATGCCAACTCCGCGTCCTTATAATTATCTCGTGATGAGTGAACGAGTCCATTCACATGGCTAATTAGCTGGGGCGTGTACTCGAAACTCTTTTCTCTGGCGGTTGGCAACTTGGACAACATACGCGTATCACTGAATATTTAAAACAATCATCGTGTGTGCCACATTGTACGAGAAAACTTATGGCATCGAATTCTAAATTTACAAACCTTCAAATTTCGTCGATTTATTTTTTCAACTTTTTCAGAATTTTTTACATTTTTTTTATTATTCGAGATTATTTTTTATTTATTAACTATTTTTTTTCAAATACTTTCCGAGACTTTTTGGATACGATTTTTCTCTATAAGTTTTTTTCAAATTTTCAACATTATTTTCATTATTTTGGACTTTTTGCATATTTTTTATTATTCCAGTTTATTAATCGATGAATATTCAGTTAATTAGTCAATTTTTGTCAACATTATTTCCGTCATTTTGCACTTCTTACATTTTTTTTTATTCCAGTTTATTAATCGATGAATTTTCTGATAATTAGTCAATTTTTCATTAATTAACTAATTTTTTTTTAAATAATTTTCTTGACTTTTTGGATACGATTTTTCACTATAAGTTTTTTTCAAATTTTCAACATTATTTTCGTTATTTTGGACTTTTTACATATTTTCTCTTATTCCAGTTTATTAATCGATGAATTTTCTGTTAATTAGTCAATTTTTCATTAATTAACTTTTTTTTTTTCGATATTTTTTGTCAATGAAAATTGAAAAAAAAAGCGAATGAGAAGTTTTTGGTGTTTCTTTTTCCACTGGCTCGAAATCGTGTTTAAACACATTGAGATTTGCCAACTTGTCACTGACTAATACCAATGTAGCGAGAGCCAAGAAATTAGAGAAGGGAGAACGTTACTCTGTATCAGCTCGTGTGTGTGTGTGTGTGTGTGTGTGTGTGTCTGCGTTGCGGGTTCTCCACTTGCAGTCTACACTGTAACTTTGAGTTGGTTGACCCGAAGCAGCGAGTGAGCCGAGCGCATTTTCTCGTTGCAGACTATACATATGGATCTAACTATATAGAAATATAACGAGAGACTCGTGTGCACAAAATCTCTAGTAACTTGTGAAATTAGCAAAAGTGTTGTGCTCGCCTGGCACGATTTTTGCTCATTGTCAAAGACAAATTTTTAGCCACAAATAAAACTCGAGGAATAAAACAAAAAAAAAATGTTCTCGCCAGAGAATAATGTTTGCGGCAATTCTACAACGATGAAAAAAAAAATCGACTGAATCTTTAGTTTCTATGTACACACTGAAAATGAAATTTTCGACATTTTGTTCGAAACGATGAACTAAATATTTTTTGATAATTTCAAAATTTTCGTTATTTTGACAATATTTTTTATTTATAACGAAACTGTCAGCGAAATTTACGATTGGAATGACAAAAATTAGCTTCTCGAAGGAACTTTCTGAAATTTTTTATTTTATTTTGTTTAAAACGATAAATATTTTTCGATAATTTCAAAATTTTCGTTATTTTGACAATATTTTTCATTTATAACGAAACTGTCAG
>JBAJMU010000009.1:10763035-10782242 GCA_037952995.1 Hyposoter didymator | reverse complement strand
GAAAAAAAAACGAGGGAGGAGAGTGGACGAGGCTCGGGGAGGAAGAAGCGAAGAAAACGGGGATAGAAGACGTTGTGGCGTCATGCTGTCGGGTACACCGGTTTCTCCTCCGAGTCCCCTTGCTATCCTCCTTCCTCCTGCCCTCCCTCTCCTCACTTGCACCGCGCGATACACACTCTCGCCAAGCCTTCTCGTACTACATCGTACTCCGTAGTATTATTATTATCATTATTCTCTCCTCTTTCTTATTATTATCGAGTCTTGTTGTTATTATTGTTTATCATTGTTGTTATTATGCTGCACAGGTATCCGCGGCGCACGTGTACATCTACGGAAAACACACTATCAGCAAGTCTCGTAGTACTACGCGAACCTCCACCAGAGGCCACGCGAGAGAAACAAAATGAAAAAGAAAGGAAAACTAGACGAGCGCGCACACTTGACTACAGTGAAACTCCGATTATTGCCCTCTATCGATTTTTACGGGATTTTTCCTATGCGTGACGATGAAATTTTCCTTTTTTTTCAGTTTTTATTGTCGATGTCCTTAAAATGTCGAAAAACATCGAAATTTCAAAATTCAAACGTTTATAACTCGAGAACGGTTCGAGCTACAGGGCCCTCGTTTTGCACAGACGTTAATCTATACGAACCCTTCGTTCTTTGAGATTTTTGTTGCAATTAGTAGAAAAATACGAATTTTACGGAATTTTGAAATTTTCAAAAAAACGTTTCGACGCTGTAACTTCTGCAAATTTTAAGATTTGTTACTAACGTTTTTTTTATCAATAGACTATCATAATAGGAAGGTTGGGATTGAATTTGGAAAAAATCGGTCGAACGGTTTGAATTTTATGATTTTTCGAATTTTACGAAAATCTAAATTTTTCGAAAAATCGTCCAACCGCTTCAGTTTTTGCAAATTTTCTAAAACATCGTGTACACGTCGGTACTTCCTCTTAACTTTCTAGAAAACTTGGCGAAATGCAAATTAAAAAAACGCTGCAAATTGAAATTTGGAAATTGGTTCCCGAAGATCGTTTTTCTTTTTACATTTTCGTTCTCTCAACTGATTTTTTAATTAAAAGGAATTATTGAGCGATCATCGATTCTAAAAACACAGAAATCACGAAAATAATCGCGACCCACGGGGCAGAAAAAAAAAAATAAATTCAGGAGTTGCCCTTGTGTCGAGATGCTGTCGGTACTCGGAACTCGTAGATCAACTTTATCGCTTTCTTCTTTCCCTCTCGACATCCTCACTTACGCGCACGACGAAAAAAAAAAACAAAAAACAAAAAAACGTTCTTGATGCTCGTGCGTGTCGGATAATTGCGGGTAATTGTACAGTCGGATAATTAGCTTACCAGCATCGACAATATGAGCTCTTGCTTTCCTCTCGTGCCCTGCTCCCCTCGCTCCTCGGGCTACTTTCCAGTTTTAATAGTTGTCGCGCTCGTACAGTTGAAACTTGCGACAGAGGATCCTCACGGTATTACTCCATCGTCCGGTTGCTCATGGATGCTGTTCGTGAGCATAAATCTGCATAAGGAATCTCCACGTAACGACATAACTCTTTATACACGAGTATTCCGCAAATCTGTGGCTCGTGAGGCCGTTCGGTTGCCTCAGTCCGAACCAATCGGTCAATTTCAATCAATCACGTTCCGCAGCTCCGTTTCGCATTGGATGTCATGATGAAAATTGAATCCTCCGAGTCCACGGTTCCTATGAGTGCATATGGGGTCAATTTAACCCAAGGCAATTTTTTCTTTGCAATAAATCGAAAATACATTAAAAGCGAAAGATTCGTAGCCATCGAATGGCAAACAATCGATGACAAATAAATTTTGGGGTCAAATTGACCCAAGTGTGTACTTTGCTCTTTCCAAAAATATTTCATCGATTTTTTTAGTTTCTAGGGAGACTACGGGGGTTTATAGAATTTTGGAGAATTCGCGTCAATGACCGAATTGACCTCCGTGGCCAGACAAGCGATCAGCGACCGGAAACAGGACACAAGGGAAGGCCAACGCGTAACAGGGTTTCATGGTGTTATTGTTTCCATCCCCTTGCTCATCAGGCCTCAGCACAGAATGCTCTTGATACCGCGCGAGTGTCAGTCTCTCGCATGATGTTGAATTTAGCGTAGAAACCGAATGCCAAGGATCCGGAGCCTGCGGGCGGAGAAAGGACTCGGGAGTCGTCTTCTGGTGCGCGATGCTCGCGATCCTCTTGCAGGCATCGCGTCCCGTGTGCATATCAGAGCTCCGGACAACGTCTCGACGAGGCGCGGCGGCCAGAGGGCAACAAACACTCTGCCACGAAACACACCGAGACGGAAGCGAGCGCAGTCTGTATGCTGGAGAGAGAAACTCTTCTCGCTGCTGTAGCAACATCTCTCGCTCTTCTGCGCCGCTAATAACACAACGAGATGTATACCAACCCTGAACATTGCTCCGGCGCTTCATCTTGCTGCGGTTCGACTACCGCAACTCTCGGACCGATGCGGATTAGCTCTGGGATGCTGCACGGTAGCCCTGGGGGCACGCGATTCCGCACCGAACCAGCACAGGCCAACGACCATCACCAAAAGGAGCAAAAACCGAAGCAACTAAATAAAAGTAACAACAGATTTCCAAGAGAGACTAACAGACTCTCTCTCTCTCTCTCTCTCGCTTGTTTCTTGAGGGGCAACGCACTGGGTGCTCGCGCCAACGGTTAAACAAAATAGAGAACAAGTTTTATTGGCGTCGACCCAGTTTGGCCAGTTGGATGGCGTCCGACATGCACGCCGATCATTGACAGCTCGTGGGTAAGAAAATTGAAATGTTTTGCAATTCTTTGCATAATCAGGAGATGATTTTAATGATGCTCATCGGTCCCCAAAACTTTTAGAGTTTCGGGACCATCGTGAGACTCCAAGGAACAGCCATGCCTCGCACATTTGTTTGTACAAGTGGTCAACGTGTCACGCGGTGGCTTTTCAAGACGCGGATATCGTTGTCTGTGCGAGAGAGACTTTTCATTGTCCGGGTGTGACTAATATGCCGCGAGCATGCTGCGTATTGACAAATCGAGACTGCGACGACGTTTGTTTTTTCGGGATCACGCGCGGCTGTTCTCGATCACAGTCGCGCGCGTCGGCGTGTTGGCGGCTACAAAAGAGAACGTCAGTGGCAAAGCTCATTCCAACGAGAGCCACCATTCTCATTCGCTTTGGACGCGTCATCCGGGCCGCAGGTGTACGCCTGCCGATCATCTAATTACGATCGGCGCGCCTTTTACCAAGTTCCTATACAACCAATTACGACACGTTTGCCTCGCGTTCCCTAGATCCCTTTTTTCATAACGCACACACTACTTGGTCTTCATCCATTCTGCCTCCTGATTCCATTTGTCGCGCAACTCTGGACTTATGTGTGGATATGACATGTGCGTTTGATAACGTTCCTTCGCATTCTCGGTCTCGATGATTAAGCACCTTCTATGGCGACGCTCAAATTTATATTTTTCTTCACTTCAGTTTTTCTTGCAAACAAAATGGTTTGCTAGCCCAAGTTCGTTTGAAAAAGTTGTTACGAATTGACCAAAGAACAACATACTCTAAATCCAGGATTTTCCGAGGGAATCTGTATTTTTTATGTAATAAACAAAATTTCGAAAAAATTCTATGACCGATTTTTTTGAAAAATTGAATAAAGCTTCTTCGATGTTACACAAAAGTGTATGTAAAGTTTTAAGAGGCTTCATCGTTTAGAAATCGAAATATTAAATGTTTAAATCTGCAACTTTTAACACACGCTCTTATGAGAAACTATTGAAAATTGTGATTTTTATAAATAAATATCTAAATATCTATAAAAGACTGAATATCTATCAATGACTAAAGAACGACATACTCCAAATTTGAGATTTTCCGAGCGAATCTGTATTTTTTGTATAATAAACAAATTTTCCGATCGATTTTGTTTTTTAAATTATATAAATCTTCTTCGATGTTACATAAAAGTGTATGCAAAGTTTTGAGAGCCTTCACCATTTAGAAATCGAAATATTTTATGTTTAAAATTGCAACATTTAACACACGCTCTTATGAGAAACTATTAAAAATAGTGATTTTTATAAATAAATATCTAGATATCTATAAATGACTAAATATCTATCAATGACTAAGGAACAACATCCTCTAAATCCAAGATTGTCCGAGGGAATCTGTATTTTTTATATAAAAAACAAAATTTCGAAAAAATTTTACGATCGATTTTTTTTTTAAATTAAATAAATCTTCTTCGATGTTACATAAAAGTGTATGCAAAGTTTTGAGAGGCTTCACGATTTAGAAATGGAAATATAAAATGTTTAAAATTGCAACTTTTAACACACGCTCTCATGAGAAACTATTAAAAATAGTGATTTTTATAAATAAATATCTAGACGTCTACATGGTGGAAGCTCTTGAAATTGCGCGAGTTATTAAGAACGAAATGAACCCGGAAATGGGATATTCCGAGGTCATTGCACTTTCGGGAGCAGTTCTCGGTTCTGGGAAAAAGTTGATAACTTTTTCGTAACTCGATCGGAAAGTTTGGGAAACAAATCGGTCGCTATATCGCTCGGGACAATAAAATAAGATTCGGTCGTGGTATACACGCGAGTTTGCCAAATTCTTAGCCCAGGAAAAAGAGTTATCATCTCCGCTGGTTTACAAGCTCCATAGAAGTTTCTTATCGCTCCGTGTTCCACTCCCCGACATCGCACTCTGCGTCCTTTTCTTCTCAATATATTTATCCGCTGCTCTCCCTTGCCTCGGACAAGTTTAGCAGCCACAACTTTTCTACCCAGATACCCAATGCTCGCCTATGCGTCCACGGAGACCCATATCGCAAAATCCTCATCCTTCCCATCGAGCAGGTACACGAAAAGAAAATTTCGAGTAAACGTTTTTTTTTTTTCGAAAAATCACAAAAATGTTGTCATTGCAGCAAGAAATATTCTAGAAAGTCATGGCAATTGTACATTTTATTGACAGTTTCGTAAAAAATTAAAAATATCGTCAAAATAATAAAAATTTTGAAATAATCCAAAAATATTTTCCGTTTCGAACAAAACATCGACGTTTTTTGAAAAAAATTGAATTTTCACTGTCGCAGGTCAAGTTTCTCAACCAGTCCTACCGAATCTTTCGACAGCCACACGAACGGGGACCCTCTCCGTTTAAAAAGCGTTTGCGACACATAAAGGCATGGGATGACGATGCACTCTTGAGTGACAATAAAAATTTCGTCAATAGAGAGGATGGCCTGCTCTATAGATATTCATGCATAACTCTACGACATGAAATCACTGACATATTTTCCTCTTTTCTATTTTTTCTTGCCCCCGGAGACCACACGACGAATTCTATTATTTGAGAGTTCTCTCTCCGTCCCTCTGCTGATGCACTCACGCAAGAGTGCAGCCTAAACGAGACTCCAAAGAGAATCTCAAGACGCGAGGACTCTGATTGTAAGAATATTTCAATTTCTCTTCATCGGTCGTTCAAATCTGTCAGGAATGACATTTCCAAAGATTTTTGGTGAAGTGCACCGCGGATGAAAGGATCTGCTGCCTGGACAACGAGATTCCACGAGCTCACCAGCTGATCAGAAGGTTTTTTCTTTACCAGACTCGGCAGCGTCCAGAGGACGATGGAGAGAAACGTCAAGGACCTCGGGAGACAATAAGAAGAGTCTCTGTGGTCGCCAGGAACTTGCCAGCCTCCGATTTGCGCTTCTCCACATGTGGACCAATGTCCGGAGTGCACACAAACCCACACGTTAACTTTTTGATGAAACACGAAGAAGCAGAGCTTTTCCAAACTCTTTTCCGTTCCTCGCTGCTTTATCATCATCGGTTATCTCCACGAGATGTTCTCCAAAGTTGATCCAAAGTCCACGAGATTAGGGAGTATAGAAAAACATAGAAAAAGTCTTTCTGAAACGTGGAGTGGGCAATTGAGAGCGCGTCCTCTATTGAGCTGGTTCATAAGTCGGCGTTGGTCGTAGTCCTCGGAGGAGATGTTGGCATATCGCCGAAGAAAAACAAAGTCGGGGGGTACAGCAGGCGAAACGCAAGCAACACGAAACGAGGGTCAAAATCCTTGGCTGCATGGAGAAGGATAGGGATCGGATGGTGAACGACGCGGAGTAGAACAACCAGACGAAGAAGAAGGAGTGAGAAGGAGTGTGACTCCTGGACGCAGGTGGACAAAGGACACTTGATGTCCAAGAGGCCGAGACAAAGAGGAACCATGCGAAGAGGTAGCAAAGTCCTGAGGGAGAGAACGAGACAAAGACAAAGTAAAAAGGTGTGTTGTGTTGGCGGAGAGTAAAAAAGATGGCGAACGGGGAGGAGGGTAAGGAGCCCGAGAGAGAGCAGGATCAGGAGGAAGAGGATTGCAGAGGGAAAGAGAGCAAGCGACAGACTTGGATGCGGAGCAAGTAGGTAAGCAGTAGTAGCAGCAGCAGCAGCGAGTCAGAAAGCGAAAAGGCAAGAACGAGGTAAAAGGGGAGTGCAAGCAGCTACTGCGCGTTAGCACTGCTTCCTTCTCTTTTCGCCTCAACAACCAGGGAGTGCAAATGGCAAAGCAAGAACGGCGTAACGTTGGCAAGAAGCCGAATGCGACATGGACGAGCAACGCCTTTCTAGCGAGCAGACGTTACTGAGCGAGTGATTGAACGAGTACCAGCCACGCGTGTGTGTGTCTATGTGCTCGCTGCTGCTGCTGCTACCACCTCCACGATGATCGGGAACGCGCGCGCGGCGCTCACCTGAAGACAAGTTAGCCCGCAATAAAAAGACACTGAGAAAATTATATGCCTCGAGGAACAGCAGCAGCGAATGAGCGAGTGAGCTAGCCAGCGCACGCCCGAGGCAGTAGCCAAAGAAATACTCCGCTTTTCGAACACTATCACCACCACCACGACCACTATACAATATAACTGGAACGATAATCCTACTGTACTTTGAGATACAGCACATCAGCTGCTTTTGCCTCAACTACGAGCAACAGCATCGCTGCAAATCGCAACCAAAGCAGACAAGAGTCTCTATACATATGAATATCGATGCTGGACCCAAGAGAAGATGCTGCAGGGACGACAATGTCCTCGAGTTTAAAAACCACGACGGATCTCTCTCGAATCACGTCCAGTCCTGCTGCTGATTCGCCAGGCGATCCACTACACCAGAAAAGAGATGATGCTGGTTGCTGCTTCTGTAATACTACGGGGGAAGCTCCAAGACTCTTCAAGGCCTAGAGCTCCCATCATCCGCATCAGCTACTGGAGAACCTTCTCGCCACTCTCCCAACTCCTCCATTTATCTGGCTATATATCTGTACAGCATCATCTCGTTTCTCTCTCTTTCTCGACTCACTCTTTGCTCGACTATATGCTCTTCTTGGGCATCGCCACTGGTCACGTTATTGAGAAGGGTGAAAAGGGATCAGCCATCCGATTCTCGAGCTACGTCGTCACCGTTATTATCCCCCCGTGCACCTTCATTTTTCTCTTATTCCTTTCCTCATCCTTATTATTATCATTACCATGCTGCTTTTTTTTCTTTCACTTCAGTTGCTTGCCTCCATGCAACTTTATTATACCCTACCATCGCGTTGGGCTTCTGTTTTCATTTGGATCAACGCGAGCCTCGCCATCCACTCGCTTAGTCTCATAACTTTTTCCTCTGACCCATTTTTTTGGGCCCTGCGACTCGAGCTTCAGTTAGAACGAAATTGGAATGTCAAAATGAGAAAAAAACTCAGTTATTCAAAATTCAATTTTGTCAAAAAACGCTGATATTTTTTTGAACACGGAAAACTAAATATTTTTGCATAATTTGAAAGTTTTGTCAGTTTTTTTGAGTTTTCATGAAACTGTCAGTAAAATTTGCGATTGGAATAACAAAAATTTGCTTTTCGAAGAAAACTTTATAGAATTGGCTAAAAATTTAATTTTTTCAATCAACGTCGATATTTTTTTGAACACGGAAAACTAAATATTTTTGCATAATTTGAAAATTTTGTCATTTTTTTTTGAGTTTTCACGAAACTGTCAGCAAAATTTACGATTTGAATGACAAAAATTTGCTTTTCGAAGAGACTTTTTAGAATTGGCTAAAAATTCAATTTTGTCAAACAACGTCGAATTTTTATTGAACACGGAAAACTAAATATTTTTTCAAAATTCAAAAATTTTCATTATTTTGTCAGTTTTTTTGAGTTCTTACGAAACTGTCAGCAAAATTTACGGTTGGAATAACAAAAATTTGCTTCCCGAAGAAACTTTCTAGAATTGGCTAAAAATTCCATTTTGTCAAAAAACGTCGATATTTTGTTGAACACGGAAAACTAAATATTTTTGGATAATTTGAAAATTTTCATTATTTTGTCAGTTTTTTTGAGTTCTTACGAAACTGTCAGCAAAATTCGCGATTGGAAAACCAAAAATTTGCTTCCCGAAGGAACTTTCTAGAATTCGCTAAAAATTCAATTTTGTCAATCAACGTCGATATTTTTTTGAACACGGAAAACTGAATATTTTTTGATAATTTGAAAATTTTTCCTTATCAGATTCCGATGAATGATAAAATTCAGCAATCCGAAAAAAAATTGATGAAAACGCGAATGAAAAATGTGACACACAGCTGAGTGCCCTGGTCCCCTGCTCGGGTGTGCATTATGCCATCGCGTAATGGCAATCGCACTCAAGGCCAGTTGTACTACAGCGAGTCCTGACTGCGTCGCGGCGCGCGCGGGTCCTGCACGTATCGCAAGCGGAAAATATAAATCGTTGTGCAACTGCGCGCGGCTCAGCATCAGCGACCCCGAGATCCTCGTGTACGTGCGAATACATAGAAGCAGCGACGATATTCTAACTGGAGGCAAGCTGACTGCGCCGTCTCTTGGCCGACTAGCGAGCAGGCGAGGGTGCTGCTGGTTTATTCCGCGCTCAGTATTTTTTTCTCGTTTATTCCAGGCAATGATCTCATTCGACACTCAAACGAGCAGAAAAATCTGTGAACACGATTGCACACGAACGTTGATATCAATGAGCAACGATCAACAAACGAAAATACTTGGACGCTCGTCTACAGAAAGAAACAAAGACGTTCCAATCGCTCAAAACTTTCCAGACTCTCATTCGATCTGCTCTGGAAAAGTTGCGAGAGAGCAGACTCTGCTGTGGAAGAGAATTTCTCATTGCTTGTCTATTACGAACGAGTTACAATTCTCGTTCTCGACACCGCGAGGTGGTTTCGTCGTCGAATCGATTTGCCGAACGTCTTGGAAGAGTCTCATCGAGTAATTTCGATATCGCGTGCTCTGGAGGGTGACGCAGCATCTCTGTATCAAAAGCTCTCTGTCCGGAGATGCACGTGGAAATAGTCCAACAGCGGACTAACGCAATTTCCTCTTCTCCGTGTCCCGTAGAATCTCTCTGCACCGAATTTCTGTTTCCTCGTGTTTCTTCATCTATGTTGACAATTTACGAGATGGTCCTAAAGTTTCACGGTTCTCTGCTGGCTTTCTATCGAACTTTTCATTGAAAAGAAAATTTTGTTGGAAAAGATCGAAATTTTTCTTGGATACGTTTGACTAAATGTTAAACAAAAACCGAGAAACTCGAGAGATTCTCAATGCGCAGCATCGGAATGCAGCAACCGATGCAACCGAATCGCGTCAGTGAAGAATAATTTCTCGTAATCCATCATGGGAACGCGACCAACATGTCCTTTAGTGAGAAAACAATATTGCGAAACTTTTCTTTATTCCCTTGGCTCGAAACTGTTGGCTCTCTCGCGTGGCTCTGCGCTCTCGCGAGTGACGAGAGTCAGTGACGTCGTTTTTAATAGCGCGCGATGCTTACCCGATGAGTGTCACTCTTGCGGTTCTCACGGAAGAGGAAAGAGAATATTTACGCGCGCGGTGTATAACCGCGAAGGCGATTCGCAGGTGCATCATGCTCTCGTCAAGGTCGCGAGCGATTCGTTGAGATTGCACGCGAGAAAGCAACGAGTTTGCGATTGTCCTTCCGGATGTTTCTGATCCCGGCGATGCAGTCGCTTGTTTTCTCGATCTTTTCCATTTTCTCGCTTCCCCCGGAGTCCCGAGGAGTCCTGGGGAGTCCCAGGACTCCCCAGGACTCCCCAGGACTCCTCGGGACTCTCACATAATCATTCTCTCGATCGATCCTTCATGTCCAGATTAGCAATGCCAACACTGCTGGCTACCCATTCACCGCGTGGTACACCGGAAGCTCAGCAGCGAGGGAAGAGCTCTTGCACACGCTACCTCCTCAACTCCGCATGTAGATATTCAACTGGATCGTGTGTATCCTGCTTAATACCAACTTGTGAGACAAGCACACGCACACAGTCGAGTGACACTGGCTACGTGTCTAATTAGTAGTGTTAGCAGAGTAATTCCTGTTTGTTATCAAAGCTCCTGAATACACACGAAGGCCATCAGCTGACCAGGGAGCGGAGCAGGGGCTGCGATCGAGCCAGAGATTCTTGGATTATTTTGTTGCGCGACTGGGAGCAGCGGCGGTAATGAATTTTTTTTTTTAAATCGTCGATATTCCGTTGAACACGATCAACTAAATATTTTGTTCAACATTTAGACAATTATCGCGTTATTTGGATTATATTTTTTATTCCCCACACGCAACTGTCGGATTGTTGCGTGTATATTTTTGGATTATTTCAAAATTTTCATTATTTTGACAATATTTTTCATTTCTTACGAAACTGTCAGCAAAATTAACGATTTGAATAACAAAAATTTGCTTTTCGAAGGAACTTTTCAGAATTGACTGAAAATTAAATTTTGTCGAGAAACTTCGAAATTTTGTTCGACACGGTAAACTAAATATTTCTGGATAATTTCAAAATTTTCATTATTTTGACAATATTTTTCATTTCTTACGAAACTGTCAGCAAAATTAACGATTTGAATAACAAAAATTTGCTTTTCAAAGGAACTTTTCAGAATTGACTGAAAATTAAATTTTGTCAAGAAACTTCGAAATTTTGTTGAATACGGAAAACTAAATATTTCTGGATACTTTCAATATTTTCATTATTTTGACAATATTTTTCATTTCTAACGAAACTTTCTAGAATATTTATCGCTGCAATGACAAAATTTTTGTAATTTTTCTAAAAAAATTGAACGTATCCAACGAAATATCGATCTTTTCCAGAAAAATTATCTTTCCACCGCATCGACTAATTGGTTCCTCCTCATTATTTTTCCCTAACGAGTGTCAGCTCCTGAGCCAATGGCGAAAAGTCATTTGGATGCGATTTAAAGTGCCATAAGCAAACGTTGTCTTTCTCGAGTTTCCTGGGACTTTGAGCACGCGTTCTCCAGCAGTAACTGCTCAAGACCCTGCGCACAGTGATTTATTTTCACTGCAGCACACACGCACCCGACCAAACACGTGTTTCAATTTTTTTTCCCTTCGCTTGCTCCGAGACCGAGAGAGAAAGAGGATCGAGGGAGAAAAAAAAGTAGCACGAAGAAACGACGACACGTGGTCGTGCTGCTTACGTTACGAAGCTGAAAAACGAGAAAGAAGAAGAAAAGGCCAATCCATGGATCATACGCTCAAGATTGCTCGCGTCATCGAGCAAGAGCCCTCTGGCCATTCCTTACACATGCACCGCAATCCCAGCAGAAGCATCGTCACGTCCAATGTATTGTTTCAGCCAAGAGGAGCCTCCAGAGCCTCAAGAAACCTCCTGCCTCTCGTGCAGTTACAATAAAGCCTACTTAGCAATCCGTCACGCAGTGACAAGGATCTTTGCATTATCTTCTCACTCTCTGCTGTCCTTTCAACGACGAGTACACAAAGATCCAAAGAAAAATGCCACAATACCATTGCTTTGCACTTTTATAAGTTCAGGACTCATAATAATCGCCATCGTTACAAAAATCCATCGTCGTTATAAAAAAAAATTGAAAAAAAAAAACAAATTTCGTTGTCGAGCTTAAAAATTTTTTTTTACGATAATTTCAAGAACAAATCGATTTTTGCAAATTCCTGCCGTTGTAATTTCAGTTCATTGAGAAACTCGGCATTTTCCTTTCGAATCGCCTCCTTCGAAATTTCGAGGATGACGAAACGAAATTTATGAATTTTTCAAAAATTTTTTATAAACGTTCTTGGTGCCAAAACTAACAATTTTCTCTTTTGAAGAAAAATTTTCTGACGTTTAGAATTTGAGATATTTGAATTCCAATTTTTTCTTTTTTTTTTGTTACGAAAAATTGAAAATTGAATATTTCAAATTCTAAGAGTCAGAAAATTTTTTTTCAGAGGAGAAAATTGTTAGTTCTGGTGGCAAGAAACGTTACACAAAATTTGGGAAGGGTTTCGTGATCGTAATACGTTGAATAATAATCGAACGTTTTTTTCTCGACGCCCTTGGTCACGAGGAATATTTCTGCACTGCCTGCACCTTTAAAAATCTCGTACATCATAATTTTAATAATAAAAATAAAAAGGGAAGAAAATGGTTGAGCTTGACACTCGTATCGACGTAAATAAGCATAAAAGTTGGATATATAGTGATCGCGGTTGATAGAGCAATTAGTTTATGGCGAGTACCTTGAATACCGCTTTTTCTTTGCTCCTGTCACGATCGCAGGTCCGAGTTATTCGACAGAGCAATTATTAGCGTCAGTGGCGAAGCAACAATTACGAGGAATCGACGCTGCATGCGAGAGGGAAGCTCGTTGCTAGAAAAAGAGATTAAAAGATCCGCTGGAAAGATATCGGAAGATAAATAAGAAAAGCGAGAGAAAAAAAAATAAAAAAAATGAAAAAAAAAATTGTTAATAATCGCAAAAGCAAAGGGAACGAGAGACACGCTCGACTGATGCACTTTTTATTTCTCTCTCAGTGTCCTGGACCTTGTGCATCTTTTGTCCCATAGTCTGCTCTATGCTAATCGCGTTGTTGCTCGTGTATACGTACGCGACGCCGGTGGGAGATTACAAAGGAGCAAAAGTAACGCCATAATCGGTGAATAAATCCCTCTAACGTTCTCGCGAGATAATGGCAAATCATTGAATAATGAAAGTGTGCGGAATCGACGATGATCTAAACTTGGCCTTGCGTATCCTCCGCTGCACAGGGATCGGCTGCTGCATGCACACGTTAAGGATCGTAACGCGAGATACGAGCAATTCTCCTTGTCACACTCAGCAATCCTTTCGATTATTATACTTTCGAGCGTAACGTCTATCATTTGCGAGATTCATGAGATCGAGCTGGCTCGTGGGCTCTGCTTTGCGGAGGCTTGTTCGTCCTGGGTCTCCAGGATTTTATCGAGACATCCTGAGAATCGATAAAAAATTAAAAAAAAAAAAAAAAATCACAATTGCTTGACAATTTTTTTTCGCCATTTTGAAAAATGGATAAAAAATTTTTGGCACGATATTCTTATTCGAGAAGGTTTGAACTAGAGTCATGAATTTTTATGAGTCGCTCGGAACGATACTGACGACGCAGCAAGCGTCTAAACGTCGCTCGGGTCTGTCAGACCCCGTGGCATCACGTGGACCCGTAAAAATATTTTTTTTTTCGACGAACAAGTCAAAAGCGAACAGTTAGTGCTGGAAGTTCAAGCTCCAGAGCATCTCAAACCTCAGCGAACAGTCGATCGCACGAAATACGAAAGAAACTCGATTTTGCGTCTCCTTTTTTTTTTACCTCCTTGTCGTACGAGGATATTTTATGCGAACGCGTATTCCAACGAGCATAACACACAATGCAAACAACTTGGACCGTGACACCTTAACCTTACACAACGCTTGATTACCTGCGAGCAGCGCGAAGCGCGAGAGAGAACGCAGCTAAACGAGCGCGACGGATCATTAGCCATTCGCGTGTCATTAGACTCGATTGTTGCTGCTGCGAGGAACGAGGCAGCAGCAAGAGGATCGATCATCGCCTTTACCCCAGAGACTCGAATGTTTTGCATAATTGCTGCGGCGATTTATTTATCTGGAGTATATACGCGAGAGCACAACACACTCGACTCTGTTCCATTCGCAATCTGGTGTGTGTGTCACGATGCAAATTGTTGCTTTGGAATTTATGAGATTATTAACGTGCCTGGACATCTTTTCCCTATAATTTGTGGGAGACTGCGAAATTATCGAGAAAATCGACGATTTCTCGCTCGACAAGAATCTTGAGTTTGATTTCGTTTATTAATAAAAATATAAAAATTTTCGGGTCAAATTGACCCAGAGTGAGAATTCGGATAAGGGATTTTTAATATTCAACAAATTCGTGTCAAAGATTTTCCGCATTTTCTTTCATTTTTTCGATAAAAAATAAAATCAAAGTTTTCCACGCAATCGCGATTTGTCGACAGAAAATTTATTTTAAACAAAACTCGTGAATGTTTTTCCAGCTTCGTGACGTTGGACGATTCGAAAAATCGACGATTTCTCGTTCGACAAGAATCTGTATGGAGTTTCATTTCGTTTATTAATAAAAATATAAAAAATTGTCGGGGTCAAATTGACCCACAGTGAGAATGAAGGGATTTTTAATATTCAACAAATTCGTATCAAAGATTTTCCCCATTTTCTTTCATTTTTTGGATAAAAAATAAAATCAAAGTTTTCCGCAAAAAATCGCGTTTTGTCGACAGAAAAATTATTTTTAAATAAAACTCGTGAATGTTTTTCCAGGTTCGTGATGTTCCCTCAATGCGGAAGAGATTCGAGACTAATGAGATTGGAAACGTTGCTGCTGCTGCTTGTTATGCACGGGTTGCTGAGTTGAAAANAAAAAAAAAAAAAAAAAAAAAAGAAAACTGTGACAGTGAGATGCGCAACTCGCGGGTATCCTCGCGGTCTCTCCTATTTATCCACGTGTCGAGAATAGCTTTGAATAAGTTTGAATGAATTTGCTGCTTTTGCTTGCTCTCGGCGATCCACAGGATCAAGTCCACACACAAACAGCAGTCCACAGCGCTGAGCAAAGATCCGAGCAAGATTCACAAGGTCCATCTGGAAGCGGGCCAGCAGAGACCTTCTCGATTCCGGATGCAAATCTCATTCAGACTCGCCTGCTGTGCCTGCTCCGCACTCGCTGCGATTCTCCCCCAACATTTTTCTCTGGGGATTGCGTCGTCCAAGAACGAAATCGCGAAGCGATGAGCAAATTCTAAGGTCGCAATGCGAGAAACGGAATAGCGAGCTCTGTGTCGCAAATGTGGATCAAGGCGAAATCCTCTCGAGCCCCGAATCGATCATTGCAGCTCAAGGATTCACTTCATTTCGTTCAAATTCATTCCAACGTCATGAAAATCACTCACGAACGCCCATAAATTAATTTTCCCTGTGGCGAGGCTCACAATTTCGAGAAAAAAATTAAATCCTTGACTGAAAATCAAATTCAGACAAAAAACGCGATTTTTTGTTGATAAACTAAATATTTTTGGATAATTTCAAAATTTTCCTTATTTTGACAATATTTTCGATTTCTAAACGTCGTAAAAATTTGTTTTTCGAAGAAACTTTTCAGAATTGACAGAAATCGAGATTTTCTTCAACACGATAAACTAAATATTTTTGGATAATTTCAAAATTTTCGTTATTCTGACAATATTTTTCATTTCTAACGAAACTGTCCGCAAAATTGACGATTTACAAATTGACTGAAAATCAAATTGAGTCAAAAAACGTTGAAATTTTCTTCGACACAGTAAACTAAATATTTTTGTATAATTTCAAATTTTTCTTTATTCCCACAATATTTTTAATTCCCAACGAACCTGTCATCAAAATTTACAATTGGAATGCCAAAAATGTCCTTTCAAACAAACTTTCCAGAATATTTCTCGCTGCTGCCAAAATTTTCTCGATTTTTCAAAAAAAAACGTTTATCCACCAAAATATCGATATTTCCCAACAAAAGTTTATCTTTTCAGTGTCTCCCTAGATAATTACGAATCTTCATCAAATCCTCAAGCGCACCTGTAATTTTTTTTTCATTCCTTTCGTAAATTCAATTGTCGCCAAGGGGATGATGAGGAAGAGGGAAAAAAAAAACAGTCATGATCCGCTAGTCCGTTGACTTTGGTCGCAGATCGATCTTGCGGGTCCGAAGGATCTCGTTGGTAGATCCTATCGATTTGAAATGCACCACGAGAGCACGAACGAGCGAGCGAGAGAGAGAGAGACTGGAGGACGAAGGGGAACGGAGAAAGGTCCCTAACCCCTTAGGACTGAGTACAAATAAAGAATTAAAGAAAACACAGTGCTCAGAGAGCTTGATGGGCTTGCTCGAGCACATAGAGACGTATATACAAAACATACACACATGGATTTGAAAAGATTGACATATATACAGATAGAAAGGTTTGGCTTCTGGGGTATAGAGAGGAGTTTGGGTTTACGGGGGTTGAGTATATAGTTTAAAAACATGTTCGGATGGGATCTTTCTCGTGTGAGGAGAGAGGAGGAGGTTGGAGTTAGTCAACAGGTGGCTAACCTGCCAGGGAATCGGAGGAGCAGAGAAGAAAAGGGCGAAGGGAAGGGCGAGCAGCAGGGCAGGAGGTAGCGAGAAGGTACGGATCCAAAACCTACACAAACAATAAGTCCGATGCACAAATACAAATCTCTCGTCCCCCCCTCCCTTGCCCCTTGCAATCGTCTCTATTTTTTTCTCTCTCTTTTTATTTTCTTCTTCGAATATATAACTTAGGAAGTCGGGGTGAAGGCTCCTATAGCTCAACTCACACATTGAGAGATCGAGAGAGAGAGAGAGAGGGAAAATGTATGTGGAGGCTGGGTAGAGATTCACAGACTCGAACACACGAAAAGCCAACAACATCGAAAGAGAGAGAGAGAGAGGAAAATCGAAGCAAAAGAGTCGAGCAGTGCGGAGAGTCTTGGGTCCGAACGCGAACACGTTTACAGCACAGAGGGGATGCGGCGGAGGGGAGGCCTGCTGCTGGACCGTTCCGAGACTGCACGTGTTCCTAACGTACCCAAACCCCTGCCATCGTGAAAAAGGTTCTCAAGCTACAACGCTCTCGCGGACTCTTCACTCGCATGCGAATAGACGAACCGAGAAGCTCGCGATTCCTTCGCTCTCAGAAAACAATAACGAGAGCCTGAAAATTCATTTTTCTCGAAAAATAAATAAACAAATTGTTCGTCGTACTAAAAATGCATTTTTTTCGTTATTTTAGAGTAAAACGTGGTTTTTCGTTAGTCCGACGATTCCGAATGCAAAATTTGCATCCACGGAGCGAGGATTCGAGGACTATCGTCCTCGTTGACGTTTCCTCGTTTTTTCAACGAAACAGTCACGCGATTATTATTTTTATGATTTTTTTTCTATTTTTTGTTTCAATGCAACGAAGGATTCGATTTCCGCTCGATTAGGATTTTGTTTTGGGGCTTTATCCATGCGGGAAGGATCCTCGGCGATGGGAGCCACTGGTCCATCGCCGCGGGGCACCGTCCGTGACTCATCAGGCCCCTCGACTCCCTCTTGTACGGGAGCAAGGCCCAAAAACGTATAAAACGTCGGGACCCCTGCACACTCTTGTAAAATATAAATGTATAGAAAAAAGAGGCATGTCTGTAGGTTGAAAAACACAAGCACATGTTGATATTGGACAGAAACCGAAATACAAGCAAAGGAGAGCCTCGCGCCTGATCGATTTACGTCCCGCACACGCACGCATTTGTCGATGAAAAGGTTAAAAACAACGAGAAAACCACGAGGAGGTTTTAGCCTCCGAGTGGGATGACAAAGTCGATCAGAGATCGCGGAAATTTTAGTTTCCTCGTGAAAATCTTTCTTGATCGGTAGCCACCACGTGCGTGTGCAAATTTCCATCGGCACGAAAACTTCTCGTGGCAAGAACCTTTGTCTGCGTGGCCCGGCGGCTTCTTTCGCAATAATAATTCCGGAATATTTTTTTTCTCAAAATTCAACTCTCCATCTTCAATTCCGTGCAAACAAAATGTCAATACCTTAATTAGTATTAAAATGGCGTTGAAAACAAAAAAAAAACAGATTTTCAGAATTTTTTTGAGAATTTGACAATTTTTTGGTGAAAATTCTGAAATTTTTCATTTTCTCGTCATCGTAGGCGATAGCCCAGGATCCGCTACCCCTAAAAAGTATCCCAAAAGTTCTCGATCCGTCCAAACGTTCGTGAGATACAGCGTTTTGAAAACTCACAGTGCGAATTTGCACCAATGTCGCAAAAATCGCAGCGCGGCTTACGCCCGTTGCCAGAGCGGTCGAAAATCTTCTCGCCGTTTGAAAAGCCCCAGGAAAACGGCGATCAATCTCTCAAGACACAAAAAATATCGATCAACTTGTTTTCTTAGCGCGTCTCTCTCGCTCGCCTATCAGCCAAGGAACCAGGCCAAGCATTCAGAGGCGAAAAAGGTATCCAAGGTAAAGAGGCCTCGTGTTTCATCGAGCAAGATCCCAAGGAGCGTGATCCCCGAGCATAACGACCCGTGGGACTTAAACATGCGTATTACACACAGACATATGTCACACGTGTATATATATCGCACGGATAATACACATGGTAGTTGACCCGGGGGCTTGGGCTCTCGGGATATCGAATTCCCATGCACGTGCATTCTAGCAGTGTCATCACCTTAAAAACGCGTTACTTTTTATCCCCCGTCTCTGTCGTGTGTGTAAAATCGAGATTGCTGGAGTATATAGCGATCCGAAGCATTAGAAACCCATATGGACGACACACAGACACACAGAGACACACATTTCTTGTTCTCGTTCTATATTTCATTTTAATATCGTCACCGCCAACACCGACACAGAGTGCGAGCAGTTTTCGCTCCCTCCGGATCACCACCCCCGGCTCAACAACCCTAGAACCACGAGATCAACGTTACCCATGCACACAGACGAGCAATGGACAAGCAATGCAGAGAACTCTGGCCACGTGCACCTGTGAGATTCCCATACACTGCTCGCCTGCTCCCCTAAGTACGTTTTTCCTTTTGCTTCGTCATCCCCCTGCCTCTCACCCCCGCTGTACGTATCCCCTTCATCTCCTGCTGCTGTACCCCTCTCGAAAGAGTATAAAGCAAAACGCGAACGAGCAGGAGAACAAGCCAAGAGAGAAAATATGAAAT
>JBAJMU010000009.1:10732613-10744336 GCA_037952995.1 Hyposoter didymator | reverse complement strand
TTTTTTTTTTTTTTTTTTTAAGCAAATGAAACATTTCCCTCCCTCGTAGATTCAGTTGCACGTAAATGCATACACGTCTCTCGACGTCCCTCCACTCTCTGGCTATGATGTCGAGAATATGGTTGGTGGTGGGGATTCTGGATGCAGGTGCTGGCCTTGGGCTGCCTAACACCAAGAAACCACAATCTCTTCGTGCCTTACCAAGCAGCAGCAGCAGCAGCAGCAAAAACAGCACGTAGTAAAATCTCCAATGGTCTACACTCGACAATCCACACATCCATACCAATCTCTCGTGCCTCGCATACAACGCACCACTAAATAAGTGTGCAGTTACCTTTTTTCAACTGTGTGTGTGTGTGTGTCTTTCCAATCCACTATAGCTCGAAAATTTTCTGTACAAATGTATTTCAAATAATCTGTTGAATTTTCTTTTACCTCCTGGACATTGCACGAGCTACGTATATCGACGATTCTACGATACTCGACGTTTTCAAATGCTTACTAACCGATATATACCCACGACACACACACACACAGACGTCGATGCAGTCCTTTGTTTAGAAGGCATTTCGAGTATCATTGAAATACTGACGTTTTGCTTCGATACCTGGACACCAGAGTTTCCCCTGTCGCCTCAAATTTAATTGCTCATTATTCTGGATTAATTGTCATTATTAATGTATGAGATAATTGTTGCGAATAAAATTTGGAATTTCTTAAAAAACGCATTAAAGGGAATTAATTATGAAAAATTATTATTACAAGATAATTATTGCGAATAAAATTTGGAATTTCTTAAAAAACGCATTAATGGGAATTAATTATGAAAAATTATTATTACAAGATAATTATTGCGAATAAAATTTTGAATTTCTTAAAAAACGCTTTAATGGGAATTTATTATGAAAAATTATTACGAATAAAATTACAAATTTCTCAAAAAACGCATTAAAATGAAAAATTATTATTATAAGAAAATTGTTGTGAATAAAATTTTAAATTTCTTAAAAAAACGCATTAATGGGAATTAATTACGAAAATTAATTGATACAAGATAATTATTGCAAATAAAATTTTGAATTTCTTCAAAAACTCATTAAAATAAATTAATTATGAAGAATTATTATTATTAAAAAATTTATATGAATTTCTCAAAAAATGCATCCCCTGGGTCCCCGCCAATGTAATTCGTAATCCACGATAAATCGTTATCAAATTTTTCCTTTAAAATCAAATTATAAAAAAGAAATTAAAATCTTGAATATTGAAATTACGTAAAAAAAAATATTTCTTTAAATTTTCTGAAAAATGTTCTCAGACAAGTTTTGATCGGTTAATTAAGTAAATATTGAGTTTTCAATTTTCCACAATACGAAAATATTAAGGAGAACGCTGATGGAAAATCATCGCCGGAGATCAAAGATCGAATTTGATTTACGTTCAGAGAGCTTGACCCGAGTCTGACAATCGACGAATGGTCCAAGCCACAACGACAACGGCGTAGAAGTGGTGTCCGTTTAAGCAGCCTATTCTGTACCTTCCCATTTAGCACCGAGTACTCGACGATATACACCCAGCTCTGGCAATAAAAAGTAACGGGCCGCTCCCGCAAGACCTACGATGATTACCACACATTTGATTTCAGATTCTATTGCAGAGCTGGGATCTATAAAATGTGTGAGTGATGCTGGAGTCGGTGAGATCGCGAATCTCGTCGTTTCATGATCAAAAAATGTCTCGATCAAAAAATCGAGCGAACCAAATTAAATTCACCAAAAAAAAAAAACGTTTTACGAAAAAAACCGCAAACACACGTTCACGATTATTTAAACGAAAAATAAAAATAGCGAAAAAAAAAATTTACCNAAATTTACCCAAAAAAATCGTAAAAAAAAAAAAAACTCGTCGACGTCGTTAAATTGTCAAGGAAACTCGAAGGGATTCGTGTGATCGAGAACGTTATCGTGTTGGCGTTGATTCCATGTGGAATGTCCCATAGGTGGATGGCAGGACGTAGGTGCTGTCTAGGGATGGCGTCAGCGAGACTGGCGCGGATTTATCCTGCGCTGCTCACCGAGGCCACCTATTAGCGTTATTGTGTATATCATTATTATTATCATTACGATTATTATTATTATTATTAGACGGAAAGTAAGAGACGCGAGAGTTTTATGCAAAGCAGGTACTTGGGGCACATGTGCGTGTGAAGGGAGGGAAAAAATGAGGAGCAGGAGGGAAGAGAATCGAAAAATAAATCGCGAGGCAAAAAGAACTTGAATTTTTTTTTTTTTTTTTTGAAAAAAATTGAAAATTCAATTGCACTGGCGTTTTTTATGAATTAGTGTGAAAAATCGATGATGGAACAAAGTTTCTTTTCTTGTAAATCAATCCCAATCGATAAATAAAAAAAAAAATGAAAAATTCAATTGCACTGACGTTTTTTATGAATTGGTGGGAAAAATCGATGATGGAAAATTGTCTTTTGCTTCGAAATCAATGACAATCGACAAGGCAGTAGAGAAAAGCTCGTCGCTATTGTGAGAGACTCTTAAGGATCGCGTTTGGCTCGCGCTTTCTTCCTTTCTTTCTCGCTCGGTCGCTCTCTCGGGAGTTAAATCGAGAGTGAGCTGCTCGTGACGTCAGTGGTGACCACGTGTATCACGTAGTACTACGACGACGACGAGGCACTCCGATCATCGCGCTCTCTTTCTCCTCGCGTCTCCGCAGCCTGCTGCCGAGTCCCCCGAGCACCAAGTTAATCCGCGCGGCGCGGCAGAACCGTAACATCGAGACTCGAGAAAGATTTTTCTACTCTTTGGGAACGAGCTGTTGCGATTTTTTTTTTTTTTTTCAAATTTTTATTCGGCGAGCAATTAATTTTTTTCGCTGGAAAAGCGAAAATAAAATCTTTTGAAATTTTATTCAAAAAACGAATGAGCTTTTGGGGAAGCCAAACGAAACCACGTGGCCAACGAGTGTCAGACGCGAGTGTTGCGTTACGACCTGGAGAAGCGTGGCACAGGGATCAAGGACGACTCGCTCCCGGTAAAGGGAAACCACCGGGAGCCCCGCACAACTTTTTATGCTCAAATCATTTTCTTCGATAATTTTTTTCATCTGCCAATTAAAATTCAAATAAATATGAACAAAATTACGATTGTTGCAATCGACATCATGACTAGGAGGTTATGGAAATATTTGTATGGGGATGCAGTGATTTTTATCGAAATTCACGTTTTTTCTCAGCGAATTACTCCCAAAAATGGATTTTTGAAAAATTTCTCTCAAAAAATGATAAAACGTCAAAAAAATGATGAATTTCGTAACCGCAGAGAAAAAAACAGTGTGTCATTGATTTTTATGCAAATTCACACTATTTTTCTCAGCGAATTACTCCCAAAAATGGATTTTTTAAAAATTTCTTCCTAAAAATGATAAAACGTCAAAAAAATGATGAATTTCGTTACCGTAGAAAACAAAACGGTGTGTCATTGATTTTTATGCAAATTCACACTATTTTTCTCAACGAATTATTCAAAAAAATGGATTTTTGAAAAATTTCTTCCAAAAAATGATAAAACGTCAAAAAAATGATGAATTTCGTTCCCACAGAAAAAAGAATAGTGTGTCATTGATTTTTATGCAAATTCACACCGTTTTTCTCAGCGAATTACTCCCAAAAATGGATTTTTGAAAAATTTCTTCCAAAAAATGATAAAACGTCAAAAAAATGATGAATTTCGTTCCCGTAGAAAAGAAAACAGTGTGTCAGTGATTTTTATGCAAATTCACACCGTTTTTCTCAGCGAATTACTCCCAAAAATGGATTTTTGAAAAATTTCTCTCAAAAAATGATAAAACGTCAAAAAAACGATGAATTTCGTTGCCGTAGAAAAAGAAAAAAGTATTCAAACGAGTGATTTGTATCGTCGGTCGAAAAATCGGGCAAAACCAACACGAATTTGCGGGGAGGCGTGTCAGAGTGAAATAAAAGGAAAAAAAGGTAGGGAGCCCAAAGGCAGTAAAGTTATAAGGCAAGTTCACTTTTGCACTGTTTGTTGGGAAGGGAGAACCTCTGTTGGCCTCTCCCCTCCCTGGGATCATCGTTTTTTGTCTTATTCTCCCCTCCGAGGCTTTCTCTCGTCGATGCCTCGTTTTTTTTCCGTCCCTCCTCAGTCTTGTTCCTTTTTTCGTGCCTCTCGCTCCGTTTCTCGGTCCCGGAGTCTGCAGCTTCTCTCTCCGACACATTCTGAGTCTCTTGGCGTTTTCCTTCGCCCTCCTCCTTCTCCTCTTTTCAAATAAAGACAGAAATACGGCGAACGACCCCGCTCGCACTTCTCCTCCGTTCCTCCTCTTTCCCCTGAGCGCCTCGAGCTTTCTTCTCTCTCTCTCTCGCTCCACCAGAGTCAGCAGGGAAAGAGGTAAAGATTCGCGTCCATGTGTGCTCCTCGTATGTGCGCAAAAGGAGCAAGAGATTCGAAGAGAAGTTCGGAAAACGTGTCCCAGCCTGCACACGACCTGGTACACTCTCAACAACCAGTTTCGATCATAACATTAGCTTGCCAACCTCCTCTGAGCCAGACTCAAACTTTACCTGAGACCTGCTTGTACTTTTACTTCACCGAGGCCTCCGATGCACCACCACGAAGCATCCGAGGTCTTGGCACGTAGAAACAAGTTAATAGGACTGGGAGGGTGACTGGAGGGCTGTGGATCCTTCAAAGTCACTTCCAGGTGCACCACGATGGACGTTGCTAAATAATTTCCCTCTTTTTCTCGACCATATGGAGGATTTTCGAATTTCAGGTAAAAAAACCGACGAAGAGACTGAAAAAAAAAATGAAAAATCGATTTTTAGGACGAGAATGCATTGTTTTGATCGTCGACATCGATCGAATCGCTTTCTCCATAATTTTGTCTTTTTCTTCAGCAAGCCTTGCGGAGTCTTTAAATTTTCGCCTTTGACGATAAGAGCGATGCTCTGGGTAAAACGTGTCTCGGCCTGCTCGACTCGGACGGGTACAGTCCCCACTAAATATAAATCGCAACTGGATATATCGCGAGCTCGAATCTCCAGGATTTACTGAGCAGGTCGTGAAAAAAAACTGGAATTTCTTTTTTTTTTTCCTTTTTTTCTCGACATTTTTATTTCCTGCTTTTCGGAACATCGCTCGATAAACATTAACCGTTCAAACTGCGCAATTTTTATTGGTTTCGTAAACTAAACGAAATGGAAGAAAAAAAAATGGGAAAAAGTCTCGCGCCTATAATTTTGGACAAACTCGTCCTAATGGCTTCCGAGCTGGGCGAGTAGTGCATGTAATACTCGCGCAATTACGAGAAAACGAGCGTGCCAAATTCCCGTTATAACAACCCAAGACAACAGCGAAAAAAGCTGCTCTCTCGCTTGCCCCCCCACAGTCCTCTAGTTATTTCGCATTTGTTCACCAGCTATAAAAATCATTCGTTATGCTCCAACGAACCAAGCAGATTATTGCACTGACCTTGCAGCTTTGATGCTACTGCACCCACGGTAGCTAAACAACGGAGACAACGTTTCCATAAAGAATCATTAATTACCAGTCCCATTGATTTTCGTAGCAACGAAAATATCTGCACAGAATTCTAGAAAATTCATTTCCACAGCATCCAAGTTTAAGGCAGTTGCTTCGTACTTGAAATTTGCACAATTTGAATTTTCAACGTATAAAAAAAAAATAATTTAAAATAACTGAAATTTTTCACGTGAAAATAATTTTACGAAGGGTCAAAATATAATAAATAAATATAATAAATAAATATAATAAATAAATATAATAAATAAATATAATAAATAAATATAATAAATAAATATAATAAATAAATATAATAAATAAATATAATAAATAAATATAATAAATAAATATAATAAATAAATATAATAAATAAATATAATAAATAAATATAANGAATTCCAACGATTCGCGTTGTTTTTCTAGAGTTTTGATATCAGGCAATGTTGCTTCTTTCTCCATCTCTTGCTACTACTCAACCGGACGAGTTTAACCTCAAAATGCTTTCGAACGTTGATCTGTCAAAAAAAAGTGAAAAGTGTGTGTAAAAATGAAAATGACGTTTCTTGATCGTGGCGAGATCCATCCAATACCGTAACGGAAGTTCAAGCTCAACTTGAAATTGCATAAAAAAATAAATCGATAATGAAAATTTATTCCAAACGCATTGGATCCCTAAAAATGTCAAGTACGTGAATGAGATTTTTGTTGTTTAAGAATCCGACAGATTGCCACTATTATAAAAACTTAAATAGCGACCGGAAGTTGGATTTTTGTAAATCGTCTCAGAATTCCTTAGCAAAAATCCCCAATTTGCAAATTTTTGTTTTCTCTGTAATTAGATCGATAACCGAGCCTGAAATTTCACAGAAATAATAATTAAAATATCGTGTGAAGCTGAAGAAAAAAAAACAATTAGAAATTCTTCATTTTTCATTTTTTTTCAAACGCACGTAATAAACGTCAGAATAAAAAACTCTAAATCGATCAATTTTTCTCAGGATCATCTCCCCATTATCTTTGATTTAGAATTTCTGGAAAGTGCCACCAAGTGTCTTGGTAAACGTTCGATAAAAGTGATTCGCTCTCTCGAGGAAATTGAATCGTGAGTATTTATCTTGAATTCGGGGCAGCAGTCGTGAAGTATGAATGCATTGAATGGTCGGGAGTTCCAAGTGGAAAGTAGGGGAGGAAATAAAGGGGTAACGTCCTCCGGTCGAGACGGATGGAGCAGGAGAGTGTACAACGTATAGAAACGTTGATGGGGATGGTGGATGAAGGGGAGGAGGAGGAAGAGATTGGGGAGTGCTCGAGATAAGACATTGAGGGAGGTCAGGCGACAGGGAGATTGGATGCTGCTGCTTCGGAGGGTTCTAAGCAGCGCCATTATTATCTCCGTTTGGCTTGGTCTGAGCTCGTAGCTCTCGCGCGACACAGAGAGTCGAAAAAATGGCTCGAAATGGGGAAAGGAAAAAGGAAAAGGTCTGGGGAAGTTTTCCAAGCGAAAGAAGAAATAAAGCGGGAGATAATGAAGCGAAAAAGAAAAGGGTAAAAAGCTGCGATTGCAGTTATCAAAAGAGCGGTAAAAGTGCATTCACCACGTTTGTGAACGCCTCATTTCGAACGCGATCGTCGACCCGTCTCCCCACAACTTTCCAACTCTTTTTATCCTTCCCTCTCGCTCTCTCTCTCTTCGTGAACAACAAGTTCTTGGGGTAGGTGAAGGAAAACGAAGAGATTGCTCGATAGAATTTTAGCCTCTTGTCTGGCTCCGAATCGTTGGGTTAGAATCGGCATCGAGGACATTGCCGTTCGGGGAGGACCTGCCAGAACATTGTCCTCGTTGAGCTGGTCGCGGGCGCGTCCCACCGTCGCCTTCTCAATACACACTCGCCTGCTCTACTCTACAAAACACTTTCCACACACGCATTTACATACAAACGTGCATACACACAGGGAGACACGTTTTTCAACAGCGTATCTTGCTGCTCGTGTTTCTTCTGGATTTCGTTAAACATGCTTCCTCTTTCCACAAGAGCTCATACACACGTGAGTCGCTTTGTATGTAAGCAATAAGTACGACAGCCCGGTGTACAGGACCTCGGGCAGGATTACCAAGTCAAATAAGTGTGTGAGCAGCGAAGAGACTGAACGAGGCAGAGAGAGAACGAAAGAGAATTTTTCAGCAGTGGAAAAGGTAGTGCAGAAAAATGCTCCTCGGCAACGACAGAGAGTCAAGGAACTCGTCCGACACACACGAATGCTGCTCGAGAGTGTACGATTTTCCAGCAGTCTATAAAAATAAATTTCGTATGTATTTTTGTGTTTTAGCAATTCTCATTTTTCCAAACCCCGAATATTCTCTTTGCCCGAATCTTTGGAGTCTCTGGAATTCATGCAAACAGAAAATATCTCACGCCTCGAAGATTTCTCCCATGCATACCCACCGATAACCCTCCAACAGTCAATTTACTCGAGTCACTCGTTTTCCTCGTACAACCTTCTTTGCTTTTTCTTTATTCCCTCGAATCTCTATGAATTTCAATGGGTTTTCCGACCCGATTTTACACTTTGTCCTCTTTTGTTTCTCCGATATTTCGCGCGGTATGAATGGGAGGAGCACGACCACGAAATACGAGGACGACGCGTTGATTCTGGGCGAGAAATCGAGACAAGATTTCGAGAGAAAACGTTGAACCCTCCGTCAGGATTTTCAAACCCTTGCAGCTCGTTGTTTCCTTCGATTTGTGCGGAAATTATTGGATGAAAATTTCAAGAGGCAATTTAGAGCTTTTTTTTTTTTTGCTATCGTCGTTTTCATATTTCTTTCCTTCGTTCCTACGCTCAGGATGATTAACCTTTTTTTTTTACACTATTTTCCGACTGTCAAGGTGGCCGTTAGTGTTCCATTCGGACTCTAGATGCGGGAGAAAAAATTACTTGACTTTCGCGTGCTACGATGATTCACCTGTAATCAACGTTTGTCTCTCTCTCTCTCTCTCGCTCTTTTTCTCTTGTACACATACGTAAGGCGAACGAGAGTTCCTCGAGGCTCTCTTTCTCCCACGAACAATGGCCACAAACATAACGACGTTCCATTATATCCTCGATACCTTTTTTTCTTTTCTCTCTTTTTTCCTCTTGTTCTACGAGATCGATCGCTCGAGGTGTATATACTTCTGCGTATTATTTCAACGGTTATAGCCCCTTGCATGTCTCTGCTTTAGCCAGAGCATTCGACGCGAAAAATCCGATCCAAACTGCTGAGAATAATTTAAAAAATAATAAAAAGATAAAAAATGCAATGGAATTAAAAATGAAACGAAAAATCGTTTCCACTTATAAATCATTTTGTTTTACATTATTTTTTTGTTTACCTCTCGATTGTGCGAGTCATTTTCATTTTTACGATTTTAATCATTTTCACTTTTTACGAGAAAAAAATGGAATAAAATTAAAAATTGAAAGAAAAAATCGTTTCGACTTATAAATTATTCGTCAATTATTATCGTCCTCAGAAATTCTCGACTGAAAATGAAATTTTGTAAAAAAACGTCGATATTTAGTTGGTGAATTAAATATTTTTGGATAATTTCAAAATTTTCGTTATTTCGACAGCATTTTTATTTTCGAACGAAACTGTCAGCTAAATTAACGATTCCACAAAAATTTTCTATCCAGACTTTCTAAAATATTTCTTTTTTGGGATTAAAAAAAAATAAAAAAAGTTTGACTTCCGAATGAATAATCATGCGGCCGCGAAATAAAGTTGCAGTG
This sequence comes from Hyposoter didymator, assembly GCA_037952995.1. Classification (NCBI taxonomy): domain Eukaryota; kingdom Metazoa; phylum Arthropoda; class Insecta; order Hymenoptera; family Ichneumonidae; genus Hyposoter; species Hyposoter didymator. The sequence continues at coordinate 10,735,007 of JBAJMU010000009.1, read as the reverse complement.
TATGGCAAGGAAAATGTATAAAGAATTGGCTCAACGAGAAAACTCGCGTGGCAGAGCGNCTCCCTCCCTCCCTCCCTCCCTCCCGATCTGCTGATACGAGAATTATCCGAGAGTGTGTCTCGAGATTCATAGACACGTCGAAAGCAGGCGCGTGCCCGTAGAGCCTTGGGATTGCTCTAGGCGCAATGAAAGGACATGAGGGAGTCCGACGATCGGAACCCATGAATCTCATAATCTCACGTCCATAAGTTTCCTAAATTTATTTTCCTCAAATTTCATTTTAGGAAAATTAATTTATTTCGAGGACATTTATAAATATAATTATTAGATTATTATTAATTATAAACATAGATTTTTATAAACAGTTACTTTATTTTTAATTAAATGAATTAAATTTATTATTTAAATTAATTTTTTTCAAAATAATTTTTTTTTTAATTTAAATTCAAATGAATTTTATTTTAAATATAATTAAAAGTAAAATTTACTTATTTAAATTCATTAATTTAATTTTAAATTTAATTATTTAGATTGATTAATTCAATTTTGAATTTAATTTTAATTTTAATTAATTTTATTTTAATTAATCAATTTTAAATTTGATTATTTATTTTTTAAAATAACATAAAATAAATTATTGAATTTAAAATAAAATCTATTTTAGGGAAATGAATTTTCTAAATTTTTCTGCATTTATTTATTATTTTCTCAATTTTTCCATATTTTTGTCTGTTCTTTTTTAATTTCGAGCCTCATTTCTTTTTCTCTTTTATTTTTTTGGCTTGCAATGGTTTTCATGGTTCGTTGACAATTGTCTCGAATTTATTGATCGAATCGAAGACAAGGAGAAGGAAAGCTAACAAAATTGGTATCCAAAGGTGCGAGTGGTATATTGGTAAATTACAAAATCCTTTAGAAACGTCCAAGGAGGTCCCATATCCGACAGTGTCTAGCAGCAAATCTTTATGGAGCCCGGAGACTCTGCAGCACTGAGCAATGGACCGTCAGGCACGTCTGCTTTTTTTTTCTTCCTNTTTTTTTTTTTTTTTCTTTTAATTGTTGGGACTTTTAGTTCATTATTTCTCGGCTACTATGAAAAATCCCTTGGCGTATGCGAGCCATTTTTATAATTATTCCAATTTTTACTGCAAAATTAAATTTAAAAAATTAAAAGAAATGTTTTTTTTTTTAATTTTTACGATTTTTGGTTAATTATTTCTCTGCCACTGCAAAGAATTCCTCGGCGACTGCTAGTCATTTTATTTGATCCAATTTTTATTGCTAAATTATTAAAAAAAAACGTTTTTTGTTTTATTTTATTTTTTGGAATTTTGATTGCGAAGTGATTTAAAAATAATAAAAAATCCTCTCGTTGGTTGCACTTCAAATTCATTATTTCTTGGCTGCTGCCAAAAAATATCTCGTCCTCTGCGAGTCATTTTATTTGATTCAATTTTTATTGTAAATTTCTAAAGCCCTCGATTTTTTTAATCGTCGAGTTATTATTTTTATGGTTTTTACAAGTTCGATCGATATTGTTAAATAATCGAATGCATAGGGAAAGGAATACAACGTTTTTTTTTGCTCCTCATTTATTCCATAAACGACAATGGCTCGTAATTCTCTGCAGAGTATTTCCCTTGAAATGAATTTTCCATTTTTTTAAAACGTTTCATTGAGTCGTTGGAGGTCAACAAATGGACCAACGATTCTTTAGCATTTTTTTTTCTCTGCGTTTTGTCTGCGTGTTTTTCTTTTTTTTTTTCATCATCGCACAAGTGACGCAAGTCAAGTTTTACGCGATAAATACATCTATAGCGTGAAGACCGCGTGCACGCTCTATAATTGCAACTGTCTATTATGCAGCAACCTATAAAACATACGCGCCAATGTGTCTACCAGCCAGTAAATAAGTCTTGGAATATTTAGCTCAGGGCTAAGGGAAAGTCTTGGTGGATGATGGACGTCGCTCATTAAGGGCTGATTCATTAACTCGATTACTAATTACTCTCGAGAATCTGGCAACTCACTAAAAAACATTAAAAATCATTAAAAAAAATAAAAAATTCTAATCACTCGAAAAAAAAACAAAAAATTCTGATCTAAATCGACAATTTTCCGAATAGATTTTTTTTTTTCGCGACGATCACCATTTCGTCTTTTTCAATGAATTTTTTTTATACTGAAACATGAAAAAAAAAATAATTGGGATCTAAATTTCATCGACAATTTTCCGAACAGATTTTTTTTTTTCCAACGACACCATTTCGTCTGTTTCAATGAATTTTTTTTTTTAACGTAATTTCCAGGTTACGTTGAGCATTAAAAAGCAATTAATTTTTTATTTTTATTAATCAGATAGTTCCGCAGAGAGAGAGAGAGAGAGAGAGAGAG
>JBAJMU010000009.1:10711936-10730877 GCA_037952995.1 Hyposoter didymator | reverse complement strand
AATAAAATAAATAAAATAAATAAAATAAATAAAATAAATAAAATAAATAAAATAATTAAAATAAATAAAATAAATTGAGTACATTAAAAAATAAGAAAATAAATAAACAGATAACTAAATAATTGTATAAATAAATAAATAAATAAATAAATGAATGAAAATTCGAACAACGTTTCCGCTCCATTGAAAATGGAATTTCAAAAAAATTCTTGAATTTTCGTAATTTGAGGTCATAATGTTTTAGTCTGATGGAATTTTTGTACGCAAATAAATGGCTATTTCTTGTTGAGAAGTATAACATTTTTTTAGTATAAATCGCGAGTTACGAGATTTCTTTTGTTAATTGTGAGCCCGAACATAAAGTTTATGTCGGTTGTTAAAGTCACTCATGGACGATTGTACTGCGAATGCCTCTTGTCCATGTGAAGCTGCTGCTGCTGCTTGTGAAAGAGAAAAGGGCACGTAACAAACCAATTTTCGAGATTAAAAAATCGTGAAATGTAATGGGGGGACCGGAGAGAGTTTAGATCAGTGTTAGGCGAAGGATCTCGTAGAATTTCGTAACGTCGCGATTTCTTCTCTCGTATATTTCGCTTTAACTCTGGAAACGTATACACAATGTTCGCATATTTCTATTTTCTGCACCTCGCTACCTGCTCTTTCGTATTTTTCAATTATATTTTCCCTTTTTATTCCATTTGACTCGCACAACTCGTCAACTCTTTGCAGCGATCTTTCTCATAAAGTGCAGCCGTTTGGTGCGATGTCGTTTTATACCTTCGCCTTCCATTATTCTCGTCTCGTTAAGGCGTTGAGTGACTGCGTCGCAGAGCCTTTTGTCTCGCGGCACCAACTGCCGCGGAAGGATTCTCTCACCGCGTATGCAAAACGCGTCTCCGAAACTATTCACTCTCCATTTTTTATTTCAATCTTTTTTCTTTTTTTTATTTCTTCTTGTATCGTCCGATGAGCAAAAATGGTCCAAGCGAAAAAATAATTTTGGAAAAAAACGTGAAATTGTAAGAGATTTTTGAAAAAAAAAAAAAAAAAANAAAAAAAAAAAAAAAAATTTTTGCGCGAAAATTAAATATTGCTGCGTTGAAAAAATTGGCCCAGCGTTAAAATAATGAATAATTTTATAACAATAAATAAAACTCCGATAATAAATAAGATTGTAATAAAAAAAAATTATTTTATTAAATGAAAATTATTCATGAATTATTTACAATAAATAATAAATAAATTACAGTAAATAATTTTTATAAATTATAAATTATTCACGAATTATTTACAGTTAATAATAAATAAATAACAGTAAATAATTTTGATAGAATGAAAATTATTCACGAATTATTTACAATAAATAATAAATAAATGACAGTAAATAATTTTGATAAAATAAAAATTATTCATTAATTATTAACAATAAATAATAAATAAATAACAGTGAATAATTTTGATAAAATGAAAATTATTCATGAATTATTGACAATAAATAATAAATAAATAAAAGTAAATAATTTTGATAAAATAAAAATCGTTGACGAATTATTAACAATAAATAATAAATAAATAACAGTAAATAATTATGATAAAATGAAAATTATTCACGAATTATTAACAATAAATAATAAATAAATGACAGTAAATAATTTAGATAAAATGAAAATAATTCACGAATTATTTGATGCAATCCCTGGCAGGTTTTTCTCTCCGTTTATTTAAAGAATGAACAAGATGAGTGGATAAAAATGATTGATAAGGCGAGGCGCGGGATTAACTCATAACTTTGGATCAACAGCTTCATCGGATTTGATGTGTGCACGTATATAGTGTCTAATCAATTGGATCGATCGGTGAAGTTCTCTTGGGATGCGGAAAGCCAGCGAACTGTACTAACCGTGGCAATGGCAATGTGCCCGAGACACCTGAGACTAAACAGAGGTGATGGGCTCGGTCTGGTGTTTGCCAGGAGAGTCGGAGTGAGATGGAGGCAGCGAGGAGATGGATATAATGGAGACAGAAGCTAAGTAGGTCGTGTGTATGATAATGCTGCCATTATTGCGGAGAGGATCCTCGAGAGGGTCGTCCGAGTGAGGGGCAACGAAGGCAGGAAGGGGAGGAATAGCAAAGGAGAAGGAGCGCGAGGCTAGAGCCGTTGTTCGGGCACCCTCTCGGCGAGATTTCGCGCCACCTGAGTCTTTGTTAAGGACTTAATTAATTAAGGTCCTTTCCGGGTCGCTCTCCGAGGGCGTTTCGTTTCATCGGAGCAGCCTCGCTTGAAAGGGAGTCTGTGTCTCGTCTCTCGAGCTTCGCAGCTGATGCCAGGGCTCTGCGTCTCTCTTATAACCCTTAAAAAATTCATCACACCGAACAATTCGTTTCAGACACTAAACTCGTGAGCCAAAGGGAAAAGAAATGAGGATAACGAGTTGGCAATACTTTTTCGTGTCACAGAGATCGACTATTGTGAGAAACACGATTCAAAGTTATTGCGGATGAGCTTTGCGGACGTTTTATTTATTGCGCGGAAGAAAAAAAAAAAAAAAAAAATTTCAAGATCGCGCAGAAATTAATTAATCAAGGAATTTTTTTTTTCTGCTGCAGAAAATCGAGGCGAAACATAAATCTATAAATAAACAATGAGACTTTTTTTTTTTTTACTAATTCATTGTCATTTACAATTGAAAAAAAATTATTATCGTGAAAATTGATTTTTATGAATTTTTTCATCGATCGATATGCAGACGATCTATCCGATGACGACGCTTATTATAAACACCGTAACCTTATTATATGTTCATTATCACTTGCCACTTAATTATCGAGTCTACGTGCTCCGGAGGAGGTTTTCCCTGAAACGGTACCGCCTTGGGGTTAATCCGAGCGTGCAACATCGCAGCTTTCATCATCATCGCACTAACACACACACACATGAGTTGCTTCGTATCACGAGCACGATTGTGAGTATATTCCGTAAGGCAACGTTGATTTATGGGTTTTTCAAGTCGCTCCAACGTGGATTTCGTTTATAGCTTCACCGTCATCCATGTCTTTTCTCTAGACGAATTAACATTTATCAAAATTTAGTATTTAGACGTTTTTTGGGTATCGAGAAATGCAAAATTCTGTATCGATAGAATTTGAAGAGCGTGTGTTAAAAGTTGCAATTTTCAACATTTAATATTTCCATTCCTAAATGGTAAAGCCTCTCAAAACATTGCATACACTTTTGTGTAACATCGAAGAAGGTTTATTCAATTTTTCAAAAAATTGGTCATTAAATTTTTTCGAAATTTTGTTTATTGTATAAAAAATACAGATTTCCTCGGAAAATCATGGATTTGGAGTACGTTGTTCTTTAGTCATTTATAGATATTTAGTCTTTTATAGATATTTAGATATTTATTTATAAAAATCAGAATTTTCAATAGTTTCTCATAAGAGCGTGTGTTAAAAGTTGCAATTTTCAACATTAAATATTTCGATTTCCAAATGGTAAAGCCTCTCAAAACTTTGCATCCACTTTTGTGTAACATCGAAGAAGGTTTATTCAATTTTTCAAAAAATTGGTCGTTAAATTTTTTCGAAATTTTGTTTATTATATAAAAAATCGAGATTACCTCGGAAAATCATGGATTTGGAGTACGTCGTTATTTAGTCATTTTGTAACAACTTTTCATAACGAACTTGGGTTCGCAAACCATTTTGTATGTAAAAAAAAACTGAAAACAAAAATTTTCATTCGACCTTCACCATACAACGTCCTCAAATTTCAAAAAGCATTAAAAATTGTATTAAGGGGGTTCGTTGGACCGAGAAAACAGTGTCAAATAATCAAAGTCTCCGATTCAGGAGCTGCTCCGGCGATAAATCGCGGTGCTTCTTGTTCGAACGATGTGCCGCACATGAGCCACTCGCGCGAGCAGAAACGAAGAGTCGAGCTATCGGCCAAACTAATGAATTATTCTCTCGGCCCTCCCCATCATTAATTAGGATGTATCGATTCCGATAATAATGCAATCGTGTTTATCCCTCGAGATGAATACTTTTTTATTTGTCGTCATACCAGCAGCACCTGCTGCTCGCGACGGCGACGCCGGTCAAGGCTACAGAGGAAAATAAACCGAGAGATAAAACAAAACGTCTTTCTTAACGAATGCATTATAATGTAATAGATTCTGGCACGGATGCTGCAACGCACGAGATGAAAAACTCGACATGCTCACAGTTCTAACGGTCGCGTTGCTGGCTGCTGTATTATTTACAGAGTATTTATTTAAACAACATACTGCATCGCTACGACAGTTCATTTTTGCATTAAAAAAAAATTGATAAATAAAAAACGGTGTTTGTTTTTATTTTATAATTAATTAAAAATTTATTTTCCTGTTTATTCACTGAAAATCGCACTGAAAATAAAATTTTGTCGAAAAACTTTTGTTGAACACGAAAAACTAAATATTTTCGAATAATTTGAAAATTTTCACAATTTTGCGAATATTTTTTATTCCAAACGGAACTTTCAGCAAAATTTACGATCACAGTGACAAAAATTTGCTTTTCAAAGAGACTTTCTAGAATATTTGTTGCTTGCAATTACCAAATTTTAGTGATTTTTCAAAAAACGTTTCGTCGCGAACGTGTCCAACAACATTTTCTTTTCCATGGCAGAGATTCGCGATCTTATCGATGGCGCGAACGAAAAGAATAAATGTTTCAAAGATCGTGACTCGATCGGAGGCCACGGACGAAAAAACATTTTTCTCCTGTCGAAACGACGAAGCTGCGCTGCCAAGACACTCGACAGCCTGCTGTCGCTTCTTGTTCGTCGTCACAGAGACAGCGCTGCGGCTTATCACGTTGTTAAACAAGCCGAGACACGTCAGATAATGTACGCGCCATGTCCAAGAGGAATCGTGTACCGAATTACGCGACTACGACAACTCGCAACCTTACGGAAATGGAAATACGTGCTCTTTGAAATCGTGAATCTTGAATGAGACACCACGCGCGCGCGCGCGATCTTTAGTAAAATAATCACATCGAGTTCGATCACGTGTGGCAATCGTATTCATTCCCATCGTTTTTCATTTTCAAATCCCAGTTATTTATTTTTATACGAAATTTTAAGGTAGTCCTGTCGCTTTACACTAACCAAACCACTCATCACACTTGAGACTTGCAGAATTTACATTTTCAACATATGCTGAAAAAATCATTTTCAATAACTGACATTTTTCACGTTCGAATAATTTTACGAAAGTTCGCAGTATAATAAATAAATATAATAAATAAATATAATAAATAAATATAATAAATAAATATAGTACATAAATATAATAAATAAATATAGTAAATAAATATAATAAATAAACAGTAATAAAAATTAGGAAAATGAAAAATATGAATTGCAACGATTCGCGTTGTTTTTCTAGAGTTTTGATATTAGGCAATGTTGCTTCTTCCTCCATCTCTTGCGACTACTCAACCGGACGAGTTTAACCTCAAAATGCTTTCGAACGTTGATCCGTCAAAAAAATGAAATGTGTGTGTAAAAATGAAAATGACGTTTCTTAATCGTGGCGAGATCCATCCAATACCGTAACGGAAGTTCAAGTTGAACTTGAAATTGCATAAAAAAATAAATCGATAATGAAAATTTATTCCAAACGCATTGGATCACTACAAATGTCAAGTACGTGAATGAGATTTTTGTTGTTTAAGAATCCGACAGATTGCCACTATTATAAAAACTTAAATAGCGACCGGAAGTTGGATTTTTGTAAATCGTCTCAGAATTCCTTCACAAAAATGCCCAATTCGCATACTTTTTTTCTCTCTGTAATTAGATCGATAACCGAGCCCGAAATTTGACAGAAATAATTACGAAAATATTGAGTGAATCTAAAAAAAAAAAAAAATCGAAATTCCTCAGAGTTTTGATCCAATGAAATTCCAGCATCTCGTCGCAGCCACCGGAAATGTTGTCAACAACGAAAAGCAGGAAAAACGATTGGATTAAATCGAATCATTTCGGATGGACAGGTCGTCGTTCTTTATTGGCCGCGTCCCCTGCTCGCCTAATGTCGCGCGCGTCTTTGTTTGTGGTTGTTATGTTTTCTAACGCCGTTCCGTAATGCAGTTTATATGGAGCCCGAGGAATTTAACGATCGAAATGGGAAGAATGATCCAATTGGAGGGACGGAGGTTCGGACGAATCTCGGACGATGTGGCGGGCCTAGGCACGAGCCAGCACCTCGTTCGATGCTCCATTGAGTGTTCACTCTGTTGAAGAGGCGTCTATCGTCGCCAGAATGCTCACGTTTGACGTTCGCACTGTATCAACTTTTACTGGACGCACGGATAAAGCTGGACGACGTTGGAAGGGTCCGTAGGTTTATGAGTTTAGTAGCCACGTAGGGAAATGTATAGATGTATAGAAAGATTGGACGTCCCGTCGTTTTTCTCTCGTCATCGTCGTCGTCGTCGTCGCCTGACGACTCTTGGACCAAAATCTCACTGCGGCGACGCCATAATAAAATAATCTCGGTCTTTCGAGTCATTAGGCTAGCCCTTGTTACTTAGCCCAAGACCACTTAACGTCCGATGCTCCCGGGCTTTCTCGACTCCTTATTAACTCCATTCGTTTCCACAGTTCTCTGTCCCTCTGTTTTTTATTTTTATTTTTATTTTATTTTTATTATTTAATTTATTCTTTGTTTTTTTTTGTAATATTTTGTATTTTTTGTGCTTTTTGTATTTTTTAACATTCGCCCTACGGATTACGTCCGTGCATTAAAAATATATCAATCAATAAATCTTTCCCTCTCTCTCTCGATGTTGATAGAGTTTTTATTTTATTTTATTTTATTTTAGTTATTATGTATTTTCTTTCTGTATTATTTTTCTCATTTCCTAATAGTTCGCTAATTGAGGGAAATAATAAATCAATCAATCGAGCTATCAATCTCTCTCTCTCTCTCTCTCGCTCTCTCCCTCTCCGTATCTTCATGGAAAAGAAAATTTTGTGTAAAACGGTCAATATTTAAAGTTGCGTAAGTTTAGCTTCCAGTTTCGTGAGAAACCAAAAATACTGTCAAAATTCTGAAATTTTTTCAATCAAATTTTCAATTGAATGAAAAAGACAAAATTTAATTTTTAGTGAATGGAAAAAATGGCACACAGTTTATTCCAAAGCCGTATTTCTTCTTCGTACATTCTTCGACGACAACAAGTCGATGGACGAATTTAAAAAAAAAAGAGAAAAATATAAAATTCGTTTTGGTCCAAAAGTCTCGGTGGTAAACGAAAAATCGTCACGTTACAAAGAAAAGTTGGAACGGCAGGTTACGAGATTGGTCACAACGCACTAAGGGACCGGAGAGCCAGAGGGAAAGCTTTGCCATACACACCATAGAACAGTAATGTCGCAAAGCGTATATATATGCTGCTCCGTTAAGTGGATCCAATCAACCCGGTGGCAGAGTACGCACCGAGTTACGTTGCAGCGAGCGAAGGAGCGAGATGGAACGAACGAGGATTTCTCTTTGAGGAGGAGGACGAGAAGTGGCGAATTTGCTTCCCTTTCCCTGCAAAGGGAAGCAGCAGCAGCTCTGGCAAGCCGGAGGGACGCGAGAGGAGAGAGATCGAACATTCGAGCTCTCAACAGCATCGAGTGTATAATAGCAACGCATGTAGAACGTTTGCCGACGAACCAAGGGCCGAGCTATTGCGAAAAGGCATGCCAGAGCAGAGCGACGGAGAGATGACACAGTTATTATGTTACGAGATCGTCGAGCACGACGATAGTGCAATGTAACGCCCTGGGCGATTGCCCCGACTCTCTCTCGCTCTAGTTTAAGGTCCTGGGTCGACTCTCCCTCCCTTCCTCTTGGTCTCCCTCCCTGATAAGCCCCTTTGTCACACACGGTTGATTTTCACCAACGTCCCAACTCGTTCCCACCGATGTATCGTTCACGAGGAGTATCTTCGTGCAAACGATCCACACACAAAATTGGACGATCTTCAGCCATTTTCCAAAAGATCGTTGACGTACAAACGGAAATGAAATTCGTAGCCACCGATTTCCAAGTGTTTTGTTTTACTGGGAGAATTAATCGGGAGCAGAATCCCATTACGTACGTATTTGTGAAAATCAGATTGTAACCAGCGGGTGAAATAAAGTTGCGGGAGTTGGAAGGAGTCATTGATGCTCTTCTTGATTTTTTTACCCGCGAGCGGAGGAGCAAGATTTTTTCTTTTCGATGCAGGAATTGCTGGAGAAATATGAATTTTGTGGCTTTTTGAAATTTTCAAAAAAAGGCGACGATCTAACAAATTTTAAGATTTATTACTAATTTTTTTATCATAATGGGAAGTTTGGTATTGAATTTGGGAAACATCGATCGAACGGTTTGAATTTCACGATTTTTCGAATTTTACAAAAATTTTAATTTTTCGAAAAATCGTCTAACCACTTGAATTTTTTTCGAATTTTATCAAAAATTTTGTACAAGTCCTTACGTTTTCTTTACTTTCCAAAAGAATTGTTGAAATTATTTCAGAAATTACAAAATTGCGGTATTTTTAAATTTTCGAACAAAAGGCTGTCGACGCTCCAACTTTTCTTATGAATACATCATCATAACAAGAAGCTTGGTCCTGAATGTGGGAAATATCGATCGAACCGCTTAAATTTTACGATTTTCCGAATTTTCCAAAAATCTCAATTTTTCGAATTTTTGAAAAATTTCAATATTTCGAAAAAATCGTCTAACCGTTTGAATTTTTTCAAATTTTCCAAGATATCTCGTCCTCCTCTTCACTCTCTAGAACACACTTGTCGAAATTATTTCCAAACAACCGAATTTTTCAACATTTTTTATATTCGCGCGTGTGTGTGGGTTCGGTAATGCCTCATTGTTCGCTCAAAGCGTTCGGAATTTTCCTGGCGGTTGTGAGGATTATCGAGGCAGAAAAACGTGGCATTTTCTCGGCTTATAATTTCACCCGCAGACTGTGCTGGCCCATAACCAACTCTCGATTGTATATAATGCATGTTTCTATAAGCAATGGTTTGCTGCAACTAACGCGCTGCCCTGAGAATATAAACCAGCGGCATTATAGATCTTATCTCTCCTCGAAAATCTCTGTATCCGAGCCACGTTTGAGACTCTAATGGTTTTATAATATCGTCGACGATAAGATCCGCTGGGCCTCTCCATTCGCGATAAACAACGAGCTACACACAGACACACACACACGCAGGCGTATAAAAATTTATTAAATTGTTTTAACTGAGAGGGAGAAAATTTGAGAAAAAACTGCGGAGGGAAAGAAATTTTTTTTCGTCCTGAAAAAAAAAAAAATGGGTCGGAATAATTATTTGGAGCGAATCAACGACAAAGATCGATTTTTTTCGGAACTGAGCTCGGAAATATTCGTCCGTTGACAAAAATGAAATGAGAAAAATAAAAATGCCTGCCAGCTCGCTTAGAAATAAAGGAAAAAAGTTTTTTTATGGCCTACGCGCGTTGTCGATAAGCCCAGCCAGTGATAACGTCACGTCCACGTGCCCAATTCCCGTCTTTCCATTTTTCCATCGTACAAACGCATTTTTATCAATTCTCGAAAAAAATGCAACTGTCCAAATTTCCGGTAGTCCTCTCACTCCCCTTTTCCTTTTCTCGGGATAGAAAAATTCTCAACGCGACGTGGAATCTAATGGCTTGATTTTTTTTTCAAGTTTTTGAAACTCCGGATTAAGTAAAATTTTCAAAAAAGAAAAAAAAACGATTCGTCGACTCCGTACACGCAGTGAAATAAGATTTTTCCGGAAATGCTGTAACGAGAGATTCGCGATGACGATTTTAGGGGGTCGCACGGTATGAATGCCCAATCGACACGATACGGGAGGAGCTTCGCTTGACTTTTAGCAAGAGTTTACGAGCGCTGACGCGCGGCTCGGTTAATTCAATCGAGCCCCATAATCCCTGCCATAATCCTGATTATCGTCCTTTTCCTAAGCGGGTTTTCGTGTGTATCTATCAATTCGACCATTCTCGATACTTTGATTAAGAGATTCGACGACGACTCTTGCTTCGATCACTCAACTATATATAAACGTATATTATGGCGGCATGGGGACCAATATGCAGTGGGGATGGACGCTGCTCTTGAGAGAACGTTTCGAACCTCGAAAGATACGGAGCATGACCCTTGAATTTTATGCATTCGATGCGCGTATCAAATTTAATGGATGAAATCTTTGGATCTGCGCCAAAATTTACGACACACCAGCAAATTTTGCGTTAGTTTAATTTTTATAAATAAATGACCAAAAGTTTAAACAAAAATTTGATTTTTTTTACGAGCATTTCCGTTTCGCCTTTTTTTCTATTATTTTTATTATTTTTTTACATTTATTTTTGCATTATTTTGAAATTTCACGAATTTCGATGCATCGACGATTTTTTTTTAATTTTTTTTTACAATTTTCTTCGAAATTTAGCGATTCGACAATTTTCTATAATTATTGACGTTCGAAAATCATTATTCTGCCAACGTCACTCGTATGCGAACTAATAATGACCGCGAAATGGCACACGCGAGTATTTAATCGTGCGGAATTGTAACCGTACGATTATGCATAAGGCTGGGTGCAAGTTAATGAGAGCGAAAAAAAATGAAAGTGGAATCTAACGAGGAAAGAAGAAAGTGCGCGACTTGTCTCAAGATTGTTCGTACATCGAATGAAATATTAATCTCGATTACCGCGAGTACAATTGAAAAGAGTTTTCCCTTTCGGATTTATAACTTTGAGCCGCGAGGTGCATTTCAAATGATGCACTTTACGAAAACGATGCATTGTTGATTTCCTGCCAATTGCACGCGTGATAATTATTCTTCGACTCCAATTTTATTCAACGAAGAAAATCGGGATTAAAATATATTTTTATAAGTAAAAAAATCATCCAGGAAATGGAACGAAAGCCATTAACGAAAACAGAAAAATAAAACGTTGATGGATTAATTGATAATTTAATAATTTGCAAAAATTAAAACGATTAAAAGATTTTTTGTAAAAATTTCGTAAAATTCAAACCGTTCGACCGATTTTTTCCAAATTCAATACCAACCTTTCCATTATAATACTCTATTTATAAAAAAAACATTAAGAACAAATCTTGAAATTTGCGGAAGTTAGAGCGTCGATACCGTTTTTTTTTTTTGAAAATTTCAAAATATCGCAAAATTCGTATTTCCATAAATAATTCCAACAAAATTTCAAAATATCGCAAAATTCGTATTTCCATAAATAATTCCAACAAATTTTCTAGAAAGTAACGAGAAAATAGAGACTTGTACACAATTTCTTTGAAAAATTTCAAAAATTAAAGCTGGTGGACGATTTTCAAAAAACTCAGATTTTCGTAAAATTGAAAAAATCGTAAAATTCAAACCGTTCAACTAATATTTTCCAAATTCAATACCAACCTTCCTATTATGATACTCTATTGATAAAAAAAAAGTTAGTAATGAATCTCAAAATTTGCGAAAGTTACAGCGTCGAAACGTTTTTTCAAAAATTTCAAAATTCCGTAGAATTCGTATTTTTCTAGCAATTCGAACAAAATTATGAGAGAACGAAGAGCTCGTACAGATTAACGTCTGTGCAAAACGGGAGTCCTGTAGCTCAAACCGTTCTCGAGTAATAAACGTTTGAATTTTCCAGTCCCAGACATCCGGACATTTTTTCTACACACGATTTTTCCATGTTTTCCAACATTCTAAGCGCATCGCCATTGATAACTGAAAAAACAAAAAAGAATTCATCGTCCCGTAGCTTCCTCCGTGAGGAATCGCGGAGCAGAATCGATAAGCAAAACTGAAGAATGAAAATTTGAGGGAAAAAGTGCGGATTATGGAAAAACGTCGTGCGCACCAGGGAAGTGCGATATTGCGTCGCAGAGATAATTTGCCTGCAAAGTGTATAGAAATAATGAAACACAGTGGAAAATGCAGCAGCGCAGAGATAGTTTCTGCGTTGATGGATATAATGATATACATGTGCGTTCGACGCACTGCGTTATGAGTTATTATTATATATTCATATTGGCTCTTTCACATTATTCGCACAGCAGGTATATAAGCGGCTAAATGCGGTACGACGTACGTACGACGATTTTACACCGCGTTGACTCTATAATGGTCCGCCGAATGCGAATGGATATTACGCGGATCCATTACTACGCGTATGTTTATCTACTTAATTCTTACGTATGTACGAGCGCGAGGGGCGGCGATACCTCCTCCTCGTATCCGAGCAGCGCGTGAGCCTCGTCGAGAGAGAAAGCTGTTTTTCCATATTCGATCTTCTCGTCATACATCGACGACGTTCATTCATATATTTATATACAAATCCACGCACTCGCGTATATTTGCATTTCCCGTTAATTTTCCACCGATCGGGTCGCTGCACTGAAAATTAAATTTTGTCAAAAAAAACGTCAATATTTCGAGCTCTAAATATTTTTTCATAATTTTCCTTATTTTGACAATATTTTTTATTTATAATGCAACTGTCAACAAAATTTACAAAATTTACAGAATATTTCTTGATGCAATGACAAAATTTTTAAAATTCCTGGCGTAGTGGGCCTTAAAATTTTCCTTTTCCAAATTTTCGCGAATTGTTTTTCATTAAAATTTCGATTGTGCGTAGTTTTTTTTTTTTAATTTAGGAAAATAGTGATTTTTTTTCAATTTTTAATTTCTAGACACCTTCGATACTTAATTCCCGTATTTCCCATTTTTTTTAAGCGCCATAAAGTCGTAATTATTACTCGAAAAAAATTAATTTGACGTTTTTTGCTTAAAGAGACGATTCGAAAAATCGTGATTTTTTTAATTCAGGAAAATAGTGATTTTTTTTCAATTTTTAATTTCTAGAAACCTTCGATACTTAATTCCCGTAGTTCCCATTTTTTTTAAGCGCCATAAAATCGTAATTATTACTCGAAAAAAATTAATTTGACGTTTTTTGCTTAAAGAGACGATTTGAAAAATCGTGATTTTTTTAATTCAGGAAAATAGTGATTTTTTTTCAATTTTTAATTTCTAAAAACCTTCGATACTAAATTTTCGCAGTTCCCATTTTTTTTAAGCGCAATAAAATCGTAATTATTACTCGAAAAAAATTAATTTGACGTTTTTTTGCCTAAAGAGACGATTTGAAAAATCGTGATTTTTTTAATTTAGGAAAATAGTGATTTTTTTTCAATTTTTAATTTCTAAAAACCTTCGATACTAAATTTTCGTAGTTCCCATTTTTTTTAAGCGCCATAAAATTGTATGTATGTAGTATGTAGTGGAGTTTTACATGCATACCCTTGGCGGGTTTGTACATGGTGTGCTACCCGTACCCCTTCTTTCATCCCGTTCCACCTTTTTCTCTCATCCCTTTTCCACCATTCACACTTCCCCATTCGTCTCCTCTCCACTACGCACACATGGACCTACTATTTTACGTGGGTTCCGAACCACAGAGAGTACAGCTTGGGACACTTAGAAAAATCCATTGGTGTCGGCGGGAATCGAACCCGGGGCCCACTGTGTGAGAGCCGGGCTCGTTACCACTGAGCCACTGCCTCTCGCCATAAAATTGTAATTATTACTAGAAAAAAAATTAATTTGACGTTTTTTGCTTAAAGAGACGATTCGAAAAATCGTGATTTTTTTAATTTAGAAAAATAGTGATTTTTTTCAATTTTTAAATTCTAGAAACCTTCGATACTAAATTTCCGTAGTTCCCATTTTTTTTAAGCGCAATAAAATCGTAATTATTACTCGAAAAAAATTAATTTGACGTTTTTTGTTTAAAGAGACGATTCGAAAAATGGTGATTCCTGTTCAAGCTGCTAAATGGCAGTAGCACGTGGTTTGCCATCGCCAAATTGGCCGATTCTGTGTTACGCAGTCATACGGACAAGAAGGTACCGGGTTATAATTTTTCTGCGCAGTAGCAAGGAGGAAAACACACACGAGATCGAGGCGAACATATTATTCGTTTCTTTTATTAACTCTCTCGATTACTTTCACTTTTGCAATGTGTTGAAATAATTATGAGGATGTGTGTGTGTGTGTCGAGGTTTTTCGATGTATCGAGCGAGAAACACCTTTTGCCTGATTATTTTCCTCGCTCTCTCTCTGTGTTTGCATTCGCTATCGCGCCAATTGGACGAATCGAATTTTCTCACCTGGAAAAAATCCTCCCCGTCTTTCTCGACGTTTTTTTTTATTTACGAGGGGCGTCGCACACGCCGATTGTAAATCAATCATCAATTTTACAATCCGAGCAACAAATACACACGCCAAGTCAAGGCGCGTATCGCAACGTGATTTCCGCAACAAAAAAGGGCTCGAAAGTTTTATCATGCGCGCAGGAGCTCCGTGCTCTCGACGATCTGCTGCATGCTCACGTACGCGCACTCGCGCCTCATTATCGATGACACCAATATATGCTTCACCCGTTCATTCGCACGCCTCGCCTGCATTATTCTCTTATCATTTTTATCCTTTACTGCTGTACACACAGGATTCGAATGATCCCCAAAAAAAAATAAAAAAAAATTAAAAAAAAAAAATTGAGTAATTCTCCGACGATTTATCAAATATCTACGTAATCCCGGGTTTTTCCCTTTCTCTGTTTGACCCTCGAAAATTACTGCCATCGAGTGGAATCGAATTGAAAAAAAAAAAAATGAATTTAATTTCAATTTTGTATTTTTTTAAACTTTTTCGACAATTTTGTGACAAATCGGAGACTCGGGTGAAACAAATTGAAATCCGGAAATTACTGTCATCGAGTGGAATCGAATTAAAACGAAAAAAAAATCAATTGAATTTCAATTTTTTATTTTTTCCAATATTTTTGAGAAATTTGTAACAAATCCTGCCTCGATTTTTCCTTTTTCTGTCAGACCCTCGAATTTGTATTTTCAAGGTGGAGACTCAGGTGAAATAAATTAAAATCCCAAAATGACTGTCACCCAATGAAATCGAATTGAAAAAAAAAAAATCGATTTAATGTCAATTTTAATTTTTTTTTCCAACGTTTTTCATCGTCAGTCGCATCGTCGAGAGAAATCCTGGGAAACGAGAGACAGAGAGACTTGACATAAAGATCAGGTCTCAGGCTCTGCGCGCGGAGAGCAGGCTCGCGAGTGGAAGAAAAGGAAGGTGCACGCGGCGCGGAGGCTATCGAACGTTCCGTCACTTGGAATGAACGATTGCTCGCTGCGCGCTCGGCCTAATATGGCCAACACTAGTTTTTACGCGGTACAACGTGTCGCATGACCGGCAGACAAACTTGAATCGATGAATGAAAACATGAATACGATCGCGGGGCGCGAGTCACTCATACGCACGCGCGAATAAATAGTGCAATGGGTTTTGTATGAAAACGTGTTTTATTAGTGGATCGTCACGGACCAGCGTGCAGCAGCGTCTTGTGTGGGACGTCGTCCCACTGAGACACATTCGCCGCAGTTTCCACACTCGACGCGTTTATTTTTCTCTTCGTAATCGTTCGTCACCTTTTTTTCAATTTTTTCCATTTTTTTTTTTATTTTTACAGAGCACGCACGTTTCTTTTCCTCGTGCCAACATTTTCTCGGGCTTGAGCCTCTCGTTCCGTCCGATCGAACCCATTGAGATATTTATTTCTGTCCCGACGTTTTTCTCGCGTGTCCCCCGAGATGCGCGACAGCTTCCGCATCCCCAGGACGTCCACGCGGACGACCAACGATTGTGTAGGCACATCACCATCTTTGTATTTAAATAATTGTAAACTTGTTGCATATTTGCGACGGCGACGTCGCGTCGTGCGAGCGAATATCATTTTATCGAGACTTTGAGCTATTACGACATTTTTTTTTAGGGTTCTTTATAAATTTTGTAGTTTTCGAAACCGGAAACATACTGAAGAGTTTTCTCTTATGAAAAAAAATTTTTTGACGTTTTTTTATTTTTTTTTGTTGTTTTTTTCGAAAAATTAATTTTGATTTTTGAATTTTCGAATATCGAGTTGCAGGAAAAATGTGTTGGGGATTATTTTTTGCAGATTTTGCCAGAAACACGTTTTCTTACCAACTCATTAACGAAACCGCGACATTAATTTACACTCGTCGACTGCATGGATGGAAAAAAGTTCGAAATTGGAAATTAAATAACTCGGATTCTTGACGTCGGACAATTTTTCTTCAAAGGAGAAAATTTTTAGCTTTCTTGTCAAGAATGATCGTGAAAAATTATTAAAGAATTCTGAATAAAATAATTTTTTTTCTAGGCAATTATACGTTAACGGGCCCTAAGCCTCGAGGGATGCAACGAAAGGGAAGTGTTGTTGCAAAAGATCGATATTTCGTTGGACACTTTGGCCCGAAAGTGTTTTTTTTTCAAAAAATCCCAAAAATTTTGTCATCGCAGTAAGAAATATTCAAAAAAGTCTCTTCGAAGTCAAATTTTTGTCATTCCAATCGTAAATTTTGGTGGAAGTTTCGTCAGAAACAAAAAATACTGTCAAAATAACGAAAATTTTGAAATTACAAAAAAAAAATTAAAGCTCAACAAAAATCGACGTTTTTTCGATAAAATTTGATTTTCAGTACGTCGCTGACGTGTCAATTGTGGTTTTTGGAGTTAGGATCGAAAGGTCACCGCGCGAGGTAAGGGAGCGGCGTGGGTGGTCGAGGAAGAAGCGATGCCACTTTGTGGACACAAAGTGTGCTGGTCGTTTTGGAGAAATTCCAAAAAAGACACACACGTGACGTCCCAAGGCTTTGAGAATTCCGAGGCTCCCGCCGGTTGCCCATCAAAGCCCATAATCCACGGGCGAAAACCGTCAACGAATCTCTTTCGCAACGGCTCTGCGTCAGGCCGTTAAAAGCAGGAGAAGGACGAGGAAAAGGACAATATCGTGCGGCATATTTTGGCGCGTTGCTCCTAAACTCTGGACCATCGTCATCGACTTATTTCTTACGCTCCATGACCTGGTGCCACTTTGTCCAGCTCCGGAACGACCGAGTACGTTCAAGAGCATTTTCAAGCAACGGCATCGCACGGACGTCACACGTTATTCCTATTTATCCAAATTATCGAAATATCTACAGATATATGGAGCAGGACGAGCAGAGAGGAAGCTGGGCAACGAGGCTGTAAAATTCTTAGGACCCGTGACGCCGAAGGGATTGGAGAAAAAAAAATGCTTGGGCCTGCTCGTTGCACCGTAACGCGGTAATCGTTTGCTGCTTCGAAAGAACGAGATCGAAAAGGCAAAAGCAAATTTTTTCGTTCATCATTCGCCGAAAATGAAATTCTGTCAAAATTCGATAATCAAAAATTTTTTCGTAATTTTGACAATGTTCCCGAAGGAAAATTCCAAAATTCAGACTTTTTACAATATTTATTGCTGCAATGACAAAATCCAAAGAAAAATTCTGTAAAAATTCGGAAATCAAAATTTTTTTCGTAATTTTGACAATATTTCCGAAGGAAAATTCCAAAATTCAGACTTTTTACAATATTTATTGCTGCAATGACAAAATCCAAAAGAAAATTCTGTAAAAATTCGATAATCAAAATTTTTTTCGTAATTTTAACAATGTTTCCGAAGGAAAATTCCAAAATTCAGACTTTTTACAATATTTATTGCTGCAATGACAAAATCGAAAATAAAATTCTGTAAAAATTCGATAATCAAAAATTTTTTCGTAATTTTGACAATATTTCCAACAGAAAAATTCCAAAATTCACAACTTTCTACAATATTTATTGCTGCAATGCCAAAATTTTTGGGATTTTTTAAAAAACGTTTAGTCGAACGCAGAAATTTCGATCTTTTTCAACAAATTTTTTTTTTTTTTAGTCCTCATCCTCGTAGAGGCTGCAAAAAAATGAGATCGCGCACACAAAGAGCACGGAATGAAACTTCGATTTTTGACGCGGCCCCAAGATCTCTAGGCTCTTGCTCGAAAATCGCGCAAGGGATCATCGTTGTTCCTCGAACTTCAATATAATTTAGCCTGATGGCCTGGTAACTACGATAATCTTTTCGAGTTACAACCATGCCCGCAACAACAACGTTACGAGTCTCGTATACTCATGTATATAAATACATATGTCCCTTGGTATATATGTATCTGTTTAGACTGTAATAAACGCTACAATAAAGTTGGTGTGTCGCTTTGGAATTTCACTTGGTTCGAGCATCCATTTCATATAATATGGATTTTTATTGTGTACTTTAGTGTCTCGGACTGCTTATTTTATATTTTTTCTTTCTTTCCTCCGTTTCGACGCATGACGTTCGATCTTTTTGATTTTACGAGCTTTTGCCAGAAGCGCGCATTAAAACGACGTGAGAAGTGCCTCCCAACGATGAAACGAGTCAATAAGTTTGTAACATTGTTGCAATTTAACGTGCGTGCGGCCCTACCCAGCCATCGTTTCGAATCCGGATGTCGAGGATCCAAATGGTCGACCGATGAATAAGCCAAACGTCAAAATTTCATTTTGTCAAAAAAACGTCGATATTTCGCTCGATTTTGCGTCGAAAATTTGCTTTTCGAAGAGACTTCCTAGAATATTTCTTGCGGCACGGAAAAAAAATTATTTTCAGTCCGACGGGTCTGTCGGACCCAGAAACTCGTTGATGGAATAGAAAAAAAAAAAAATCAGCATTAATAATAAATTAAGGGGCTCCCAAGGTCGGGAATGACAGAAAATTGACGAATCGATTTTCGCTGGGCTTTTGCGCATGAAAAATCTGTCCCGATCCACATGACGGATGTTCCGGAACAAAATCGACACCGCAAGCTGTCGAATCACACTCGTGATACACTTTTTTTTTACTTCCAACCGCAAGAAACTTTGTCGAA
>JBAJMU010000009.1:10692614-10711886 GCA_037952995.1 Hyposoter didymator | reverse complement strand
AAAAAAAAAAAAAAAAAAAAATGAGCGTTACTAAAGAGGATCGCTCGCTGCCTGCAGACGTGCATTGTTATGCATATGCGTGGATCGTTTGTATCTTTGCTACAATGACGGCTAACTAACGCCATTATCCAATGCGTCACGATTTGTTTTTTTTAATTTTTTTTTTATTTTGATCGTTTCTTCTCCTTCCCATGGAATGTAGCGAGTGTTTCCTATCAGGATTTTCCATCTCGGAATCTCAATATCAATTGTGTCCGATACACGAATAACTTTTGAATTTTTACGAATCGTTTATCTTTTTTGATTCCCAGCGAGCAATCGATCGTCGGATGTTTACTCAAGAGCTCAACTGCCGCGCTCTCCAGAAACTCATTCTTCGAACGATATTCTCCTGGGGATGGAACATTTCGTTCGAACGAGTAGTGAATCATTACAAAAAAGTGTTACCTCACACGCGCGTCGTCAAACTACTTTCCCAGCCTCTGAGAAATGTTCCTTGTCTCGGAATCCTCTAGTGTTATCGGTGGGGAAAGGCGATAGGAAAAAGTGGGAAAAAAAACGTTGGAGCGATTTCGGGACTTTTTTGAAAAATTCAAAATATCGCAAAATTCGTATTTATAAAAATAATTTCAACAAATTTTCTAGAAAGTAAAGAGGACGTACAGACTTTTACACAATATCTTAAAAAAATTGCAGAAATTAGAGCGGTTGGACGATTTTTCGAAAAACTCAGGTTTCGTAAAATTCAAAAAATCGTAAAATTAAAACCGTTCAACCAATATTTTCCAAATTCAATACCAACCTTCCTATTATGATACTCTATTGATAAAAAAAAAGTTAGTAATGAATCTCAAAATTTGCGAAAGTTACAGCGTCGAAACTTTTTTTTGAAAATTTCAAAATTCCGTAGAATTCGTATTTTTCTAGCAATTGCAACAAAATTATCAGAGAACGAAGAGCTCGTATAGATTAACGTCTGTGCAAAACGGGAGCCCTGTAGCTCAAACCGTTCTCGAGTAATAAACGTTTGAATTTTACAGTCCCAGAACATACGCACACCCACACATCCGGACATTTTTTCTAGATACGATTTTTCCGTTTTGGGACATTCTAAGCGGCATTGAAAACTGAAAAAAAAAATCACCGTCACATAGTTTCCTCCACGAATCCTGATCTAGTTACCAGAAAAAAGAAAACAGAGGAAAGAAACTCCATAATGAGGTCTGCCAGTAGGAGGGCAACGATGCGCACAGTAGCAATCTCCAATTTGCAGTCTTTTGTGCAAAATGTCCAAGCAGCAAATATATTCCAAGCTCGACTCATAAAGCACGACTGTTCATTACAAAAAAAAAATAGAAGAGTTTTTAATCCGATGAAAAGGAAACTTTGCACCTGTCCCTTAAAGACACGTTATTAAACATAATTCCCTCCCCCTTAACGTCCGATTACAAGATATCGTGGATTTTCTCACGATGCTTCGCGTTTCGTTGTTGAGCGAATAAGGCCGCAGAGCTTCCCGTTGCGTCGGTGTGACGATGAAAAATAAGGGCTTTTCGTATATAAACACGCACACACAGACGCACACATGGAATTGCTGACAATTGAGCGGCGAGAGCGGCTCGAGAGTACAAACATTTTAATGACAGACTTTGCGAAGAATCTAAACCGTGCGGACTCTGCTCGATGGACGAGAGCAGCCAGTGCATCGTGTGTGGACGTTGCAATAACGAAAGTAGAAGACAATGAGCCAAGACCGCGCGCGAGGAGCAGAGACTCCAAGGGAAAGAAGAAACGGAGGGAGCGAGGGAGAAAAATAATAAAAAGGAGGCGCGATGGACGAGGGGTAGCGATACGTGGACAATACATTTCTCAGGTTTGTTGCGGACACATGGCGTCCTTTCCGGCTTCGGACTCAACGAGTATTTCCCATGCGGACACTCGCTCGAGTATTATTCACTCGCCAATGTCTTTTCCCTCGTTCCAACGTGCACGCACGTCTCGAACCGTCACGCGGCGTCGAGGCTACTAAAAAAAGCAAAACTCGTTGACGTGACGAGACGCGAGTCCACAATTATAACAATTACCGCGATAACGTCCTGCTATTTGTTCGTTAATCGCGCTCGCCAGCAGCCTCGCGAGCATCCGCGTCTCTCTTTTCCTTTACGTGGAAAACGTATTTTCTTCCTCGAGTCCCCCATTATTCGGATGAGATCTCATCCGGAGGAGAGCAGATTTAAAAAACGAAGCAAGCGAGTCCTTTCCGAGAGCTAATTGAAAGGAGGCTGACCGGGAAACTACGGAGACTCGTAGAAATATATTTTCGTCTCTGGAAACGAAGGAAAACGGTTTTTCGTGTCTCTTGCATTTTTTTTCGCAGCCTCCACGATCACGATCGTTGGCGCATCTTCAAAGAGATCGCACACGGTATTTGGACCGATAGAGACGTCAGGTGCGCGCGACGAAACGATGCTCAACGCATTTTCTAAGCTTCCTCGAAAACCAAGGATCCAGCGACATAAAATCCTCGCCCACGTTATTGTGTGACGAGTGTCCATCCGCATACGAGCTCAAAGGAACCGAAAAAAAAATATTGAGACACCCGAATCGTCGATGAGACTCTCAATATTTTCAAAACTTTCGACTGTGCCCAATTTTATTTTCCGCATCGAATGTCCGCGCGGCAATTACCGTGGAAAATTCCGAGCATGGAAAATACCGAACGAGCAACAACTCAACTTTTTGCCCCACTGACTCGCGATCCCTTCGAGAGAGAAAAACGCGTTTAAGCTTCTTGTCGCAGGCGTGAGAGACTAACTTTTAGGCTGCGCTTTGTCGTCACTGACTTATGCCTCTTGCCATACGTCACGTCCCATTCTTCGGATCTCTCGGGGAAAGAGAGTTGTCTCTGCACCGACGTACACGACCCAGAAGCGGAGAAAAAAAAATTCAGAATAAAAAGAATTTTTTTCTCTTGGATGCATCCGCGCTCGGGCCTGTCCCAATATTCATGGCGTTACGAAAACACCATGGAAAAACTTGGCTCTGCGGTGTTGAAATAAAATTAAAAATAAAATGGACGAAAATCACCCACGGGAGTGAAATTATTCGAATTGAAAAGCGACAGACTTTTGTCTCAAACAAATGTGATTATTTATATTCTCGAAAGTCTCTTCGGAAAGGAAATTTTTGTTATTCCAATGGTAAATTTTGCTGACAGTTTCGTTAGAAATTAAAAATATTGTAAAAATAACGAAAATTTTGAAATTATCGAAAAATATTTAGTTTATCGTGTTGAACAAAATGTTGACGTTTTTTAAATTTAATTTTCAGTCAATTCTAGAAAGTCTCTTTGGAAAGTAAATTTTTGTCATTCCAATGGTAAATTTTGCCGACAGTTTCGTTAGAAATCCAAAATATTATCAAAATAACGAATATTTAAAAATTATTCAAAAATATTTAGTTTATCGTGTTCAACAAAATATCGACGTTTTTTAAATTTAATTTTCAGTCAATTCTGGAAAGTCTCTTCGAGAAGTAAATTTTTGTCATTCCAATCGTAAATTTTGCTGACAGTTTCGTTAGAAATCCAAAATATTATCAAAATAACGAAAATTTTAAAATAATCCAAAAATATTTAGTTTACTGAAGAAAAATCGAGGTTTTTTGACAAAATTTATATTTCCGTGTATGTATCGAGTGAGGCCCCTATCCATATCCGTATATGGTTCCAATAAAATGGGAAGCACTCACAGCTTTTGTGTCGAGAGCGAGGATGGGGAGTGAATTGCGAGGGGATGATAGAGCGCAGTGGGTAGAGTTTCTGTAGAGAGAAAAGTATAGAGATGTGTGGGGATGTTTGTGTGTGGCTCTGGAAGCTGAGGGGGGGGCGAGCGAGTGGTTGTTATCGGCCATCAGGTTTTATATCCTAGCAACCGATGCAGAGCACGGAGACTCGTTTGGTCTCTGTCTCTTTGGCATTGGAGGAGCCGCAGTGTTCTTGAAGGAAAAGTGAGGCAGAGTTGGTGGGAGAGGTCCATCGATGAATTGTTGGTGCGGGGTCCTCCTGCAGGAGCTTGATGACGACGAGGACGAGGGTGTGGGTCGTTACACCCCGCAGCGGAGGCTGCTGTACGATGAGCAAGTGAGGAAACGAGATGTTGAGGAGAAAAACGAGAATCGAGGAGTCTCGATACTACACACTGGATAAACCGCGTGTTTCGACAAAGATTCTATGAAGATTGCGCTTCATTTTATTGCGTGGGAGCCGAAACGTCGGTTAATAAAAATGAATATACGGGATCGCGAGGGTTGTGGGGCGACTGTGGGGAGCAGGGAAGTAACTGCGAGGTGTGGCGAAAACTTATGTTTTATTTGTCTTTCTCGTCGGTCATGTACGAGGCCCGAATATTTTTTAAGGATTGTGCAAAAAAAAAAATGGAAAATTTTTATGAATAAATTTTTTTTTCGATGATAAAAAACGTTGCTCGCCTTTGAATCAATCGAAACGTTGAGGAAAATGTGAGATTTATTAACCCGTTAATTATTCTTTCACAATGATCAGCTGTGTCTCGATACATCGATCGACGATTCGAGTGGACGCAGCTCTGCGAATGAATGCTCACGCAATACTCCGCGTGACCAGGGCAACTCGAAAACCACAATAAAGAGCGAAATCCAAAGAGCTAACGAGAGAGAGGAATCGCGCGTGTGTGTGGGAGAGAGAGAGAGAGATGCGAGGCTTATGGGTGGTCAATGGAGACAACTGTCTTAAAGTTCTCAGCCGTAAAATCCTATGAAACGTGCGGCGATAAGCGTTGCGGCGCCTCCTCGCGCCAACCGCGGCAAACCTCGCTTAAGGGACAAATTTAATTAACCCTCGCGATTCATCAAACAGCTGACTCCCTTTTATATACTTTTTCGATTTTACCGATTCCAGACTGATGAGCCGCATTCCACCAGCCAGATTTTCTTGTACGCGTTCGTTAAGGACGTTTTATATGGCGACGGCCAAATATAAATTTTTCTTTTCATTTTTTCTTACATACAAAATTCTTTGCGAGCCCAAATTCATCGAAAAAAGCTGTTACAAATTGTCTAAAGAACAACATACTCTAGATCCAAGATTTTCCGAGGGAATCTGGATTTTTTACGTAATAAAAAAAATTTCAAAAAAATGTTACGATCGATTTTTTTGAAAAATTGAACAAAGCTTCTTCGATGTTGCACAAAAGTGTATGCAAAGTTTTAAGAAGCTTCACCATTTAGAAATCGAAATATTTAATGTGTAAAATTGCAACTTTTAACACACGATCGTATGAGAAACTACTGAAAATTGTGATTTTTATAAATAAATATCTAAATGCCTATAAATGACTAAATATCTATAAACGACTAAAGAACAACGTCCTCTAAATCCAAGATTTTCTGAGGGAATCTGTATTTTTTATATAATAAACAAAATTTCGAAAAAATTTTACGATCGATTTTTTTGAAAAATTGAACAAAGCTTCTTCGATGTTGCACAAAAGTGTATGCAAAGTTTTAAGAGGCTTCACCATTTAGAAATCGAAATATTTAATGTTTAAAATTGCAACTCTTAACACACTTTCTTTTTGTGTGATGGAATTTTTAATTCTATCGATAGAAAATTGAGCATACAGCGTCCTTGATAAATAATTAACTAGGAATAGTAATAAATCGAAAGAAAGGCGCGCGCCGTGGAACACAAAGTATCGTCGCGATGGTTGCCAATAAATCTGGTGATTCCAATTTCTGAAATTCCGGCCGGATGAGCTTGCGAGGTGGATGGCGCGGTAGAGTCGTAAAGAATATCGCGCGAAATTCTCGCGAGAAGAAAACTTGGCCATTCGCATCTTGAAGCGACTCGTGCGCGCCAATATGCAGCGGAAATGCATTTTCGGCGATGCGGAGCGAGTGTACAGAGAAATGAGAATTGGCGGAAAACGATCAATCGCTCGGCGTCACACAGCGAGCATTCTCATTCATTTAATTTTTCAACTGCGCACAAAGCGGAAGAGAAACTTCCATACGTCGCCCGAGGAAACTGCACAGCGAGACGGGGGAAAGCCGCCGCGAGCAATGGCAACCAGCATCCCAGATTTAATCCCGCGGAATCGTCGCTGACGCAGACTACACAATGTTTCGGAAGAATGGAAAGCTCTTACGAATTCTAACCGGCGATAGCTCAATGTCTAGAATAAAAGGAACAACATTTGTCGAAAAAAGAAGAAAAAATGAAACAAACAGATAACCTCGAGGCTGAAAAGCTGCTTAAAGCTTCGAAAATATTCGCCAGTGCTTTACAAAGCGACCAGCTCGTTCCTGGCAGCTCCCTTTTCGTGCTGCGACTCGATCCCACTTTCCGTAATGTATTTCCTCCGAAACAAGAGCAAAAATCATCTTCTATTCGCCAGTTTTATCAGAACGATTAAAAAACTCAATTACTCAAACGGAATTTTAATCTTCCTGCAATTCTCATTACGAAGAAACGCGCTGACATTGAAATTTTGTGGAAAAAACGTCGATATTTTCTTCAACACGATAAACTAAATATTTTTGGATAATTTCAAAATTTTGACAATATTTTTTATTTTTTACGCAAGTGTCGACAAAATTTACGATTGGAATTACAAAAATTTGCTTTTTTAACAGACTTTTCAGAATATTGACTGAAAATTAAATTTTTTCGAAAAAACTAAAACTAAACTAAATATTTTTGGATACTTCCAAAATTTTGACAATATTTTTTATTTTTTACGCAAGCGTCAGCAAAATTCACGATTGGAATGACAAAAATTTGCTTTTCGAAGAAACTTTCTAGAATATTTCTTGCTGCAATAACAAATTTTCTTGGAGGACAAAAAAAAAAAGACTCTTGAGCAACAGATTCGCCTGGACAGAAAAATGCAAAAATGGCGAGACTGCGGAAACTCTGGAAAGAGAAAATTCGTTCATCAATAAATTTGCAGCAGCGGAGGACGAGCAGCGTAACCGATCGCGACTCATTTGCCTGCTCAAGTCGCTCATCATCTCCGCAATAATATCCATCGATTCCAAAGAGGAAATGAACGATCGCCTTTCGATCGATCGATCGATATCGCAAATTATTGTTGAGAATGCCGCTCACAGATTGAGCTAAATCCGTGGCAAACGAGCCTTCAGACTTTGTGAAACATGTGTTCGATTTCCTCCGCAGAAATATCTCGATTGCTCGGGCTCCATCGACCAACTATCTCCGTCCCTTCATCTCTCGCGTTCGCTCCATTTTACGCCATTAAATAAATCGCCCTAAAAAAAAAAACGTGCATCCATTTTTTTAACTAAATTTCCAAATTTTGCTCCAAAGAATTTTCGAAATCGAAAAAATAGAAATTATCGTTTATTCCGAATCTCGAAAAATCGATCATTTTCATGAGATTTTGATTTTGACGAAATTTCGAGATTCAAAATATAAATAAAATAAATAAAATAAATAAAATAAATAAAATAAATAAAATAAATAAAATAAATAAAATAAATAAATAATAAATAAATAAATAAATAAATAAATAAATAATAAATGAATAAATAATTAATAAAAATAATTCACGACTTTCAGGGACTGGCCGCGTCGTCCCCTATTTTTTTCGACCCTATATCGAGAAAAATAAACCGCGTGCGTAATATTTATAAATAATGGAGCTCGCAGTTATTCCGAATATCCAATAACTCGAATCTTTTGTACTCGCACCTTCGACATAAATATAAATAGCTTTTTATGGCAATATTGTTACCAGCGATTCTCTTATCTTTTCGCGACCATTTTCGATGATACAGTTTCGATATCGAATGAATAAAACGGAGTCCACGATGAGAAAAGCGTCCAGACAGAAAGAGAGAGAGAGGGGGGGGGGAAAGGGCGAGTAACTCGAGATGAGAAAGGTCTCGATATTTATGCGCAATAAAAGTCGAGCAGTACATCGAAGGGCAAAATGCTCGAGAGGCAGCAGCAGAGATGACGACCGGACATCGCTTTTCAGGCTTGGCAATGAAGATTAAGTGAATTGACCAAAATCCGGATGCCCAGGAGCACCGTACGCTGCATCCAGCTCGAGATATCGTTTCCAAAAGTATTTCTTCCTCTTGGATCGAAGTCTCTCACCCTCGGCGACAGAATCAACCACTTTTCCTCGTCTTTTCTATTTCAATGGCATTTATGAGAGACCGAGTGACCGATTTACTTGTACAATAGCCACGTGGTTACCAAAAGGGCGTTTCCACGTGAACAACGAAAAATGAAAGATTTCATTGCAAACGCGAAATTCATTTACCGATTTTTTTTTTTTTCGAATCAAATTACCGAGTAAAAAAAAAAGGAACAGAAATTCGAAACTGGAAACTTTTTAATAAAAAATTTCTATTATTTTGAGTATCGAGTTCCTGGCAACAAAAAAAAAACAAACAGTTAACGAAAAAGGGAGAATTAATTTTTTTAATTAAAATCATAAATGCAGAATTTTTTTCCATCAAGATTCATGGTCCAAGGTCAGAGAAAAAAATTGTGAATTTCGAGACGAATTTGAAGAAGATTGAAAAAAAACGACATGGAAAAATTTCACTTTGAGGATGAAAAAAAATTGTTATCCTCGCATCCTCGAGACTATGGGAACGGAGAGGACGTTCGATCTCGCGGCCACGCACAAAAGAAGGATGCTGCGAATCCTGTGGGATTTTCCGGAGCAATCTCGATAAAAAGTAAGTGAAAGAGGAAAAGCTTGAGAGAAAGTAGGAAAGATGAAAAATAAGAGAGAAGAAAAATGGATGCGGTTGAGTTTTGAGCGAGAGAGATGGTTTGCGGAAAGTGCGTTTGCTCAACTCGTACGTGAATATTTGCAGAAACACTTGAAAGAGATGCGCGCGGAGGTTGTTGCGGCGGAAAATTTTTCTGGCGAAAGCGACTGAGAGACTCGAATTGATAACAAACAAAAAATTCAAGATCACACGAGCACGAAAAGAGAAAAAAGGAAAAAGAAATCCTTTTCTGACTCGAACCGCAAACATCTCTCAGCAGGTAGAAAAGTTGCACGTCCTCGACCCAGTATTTTCCTTGTTTCTCCTCCAGAGGCTCCAGAAAGTTGGGAGTCACGAAAAGCAGCACAAAGAGTTGTTGAAGGAAAGCCACGCTGTCGGAGAGAACTCGAAGGGAAAGAGCGAGAGAGGAAAAAAACGAGAGGGTGAAAAAAGGAGCTCGAGTGGCGAAGCGGCCAGGGCTGCTGAAAGGTAGAGATTTAAATGCCCTCTCGCAAAAAGCATTTAGCTATTCCCCGTGGCAAACGACCATGGCGAAACTGCTGCCAACATATTTTAAACAGATTCCCTTTTCCGCTCTCGATGTATTTATGTGCCGTGCACGGGCGAGCTGCGGGGTCGCGTGCACGCTCGATACAACCCTCGTCCCTCCAAAAAGGAAAATATAAAAATACATACACGAATCTACAACTCGTACAAACGCAACGATCGAGCAAGATATCCCGAAAAATACACATGCAAATAAATCCTTTACGAATATTGCACTTTCCCAGTAAATAATCATCTATATATACAAATTTATATATTCTTCAGTACATAGCGAGTGAAAGATGGCGGATAAATTCACGAACCGATACTTTATGCTCTCCTTCGAGTGCCATCGGTTATAGAACATCTTTCCTATACAAGCTTCGTGTCCCAGCCACCACGGGGGTTGTTTTCTCCTTTTTCTTTCGCGGGGCTAAGAATTTAAAAGGTTTAGAGCGATTTCCCTCGAGAGGGTGCGTAACACACAGTCTTCGATATCGACTCGCGAGCACCGCCGAGGCAAATACAAATGAAAAGAGGGAAAAGAGCTCGAAAGGGAGGAAGGAGGAGGAGGAGGGGCTTTTTGCTCTCATTTCCTCTCGCCAATTCGTGAAGCTCGCCTGACTTATTGCGAGCCTTACAGTCCTGCGATTGCCATGTTATTACCATCAACCGAGAGGAATCTACGGAGCTCCTCGTATTATTCCACCTTCGAAACATCCTCCTCCACCATTTTTCCCAGTCTCCATATCCTTCCTCGTAATACGAGGCAATAAGAAACTTGGCCAACATGAGATTTGCCCGCGATGCTGCCTTGAAAATGCAGCCGCGAGCTTCGTGTGTGAAACAATTCGACGTGAAAAACGAGCGAGCCCAAAATTTAATAATACTCCTTCGTGTTCTCCATTTTCTTGGCAAATCAGAAATAACGAGATTCCGAATGAGTATTCGTTGCTTTTTGTTAATAATTTATCGAATTGCTTGACATTTTTTTTTAAATTTCGTCTCGGGGTTTGAAATGTGATTCTTCAAAAATAATGCTCGAGCAGGTAAGGAGATTTATGATTGAGAGGAAAAAATGATGGCGAAGAAGGGTCGAAATTTCCCACGAACAAGGCGCGGTCTTGCTATGTGCATAAGAAATGTTGAGGCGACGAAAGGCGAATCCTCGAGAGAATAAGGATCCGTGAATGCGACGAGGAGCAGCGCTGAGACGCGCATCCTTCAAGTGGGGAATAGACACGGGCGCGAAAGAAGCAGCGAAAGAGCGTGAGAGCGTTTTTTCGAGTGGTGCGGCGGGGGATGAAGGCGGTTGCGAGTAGAAAAAGCGTTAGATGTTGGCCGGAGGAGAGGCAGCAGGTGGAGAGAAGGCTGCGAGAGGAAAAGAGAGCGGGTGAATTTTTTCTAATGGAATTAATGTGCTGCTTATAACCTGCGCCCGGAGCGAGCGCGATTTGCTTTTCATCCGCGTAGGAATATGTGATCAGGGTATTAGTGCCGCGATGTATTATTAAGAGAGACGGAAACTTGGATGTCGAGGATTGGGAAGGGGTGTGGGAAAGAAGCGAACGACCGCTTGGGCGTTCTGCAAAGATTAAGAGACGAAGAGAGCGCGAGAGCAAGAAAAAACGCAGGANAAAAAAAAAAAAAAAAACACACGCGTACAAAAAATAAAAGAAAAATGATAGTCCTCGAGAAGAGCAAAGAAGACGATCTTTCCCCTGATGATTTCAATGCGTGCCTGATTTAAAATTCATCAGCCTCTTTAAGGGCTTATTTTTCTGCTCGTGCTCCAGGGTATTTATTTTTTTTCCTTTTTTTTTTCCTGCTTTCCGTCCATCTATACACAGCGGCAGTTCCTTCCTGCCACTAACTATTGCTGTCTGTATCATCCGCACACCCTCTATTTGCGAGCAGAGCTCTGGAGCGAGGGACGCCGCAGCCGGAGAAGCAAAGATGCTGCTGTGACGAGGC
The DNA here is from genome assembly GCA_037952995.1 of Hyposoter didymator. Lineage (NCBI taxonomy): Eukaryota > Metazoa > Arthropoda > Insecta > Hymenoptera > Ichneumonidae > Hyposoter > Hyposoter didymator. The sequence continues at coordinate 10,700,576 of JBAJMU010000009.1, read as the reverse complement.
AACCCGACGAGTTTACGTAATCCTGCGTATTCGCGTGGTCCAAAGACTTTCCCTTTTCTTCCGCAGAGATAAGAAGACTCTGGAGTGCACGATTTTTTTTAAATTTGCTTCGATCACTACCGTGCCTGCTGTTTCATTGGAATGGAGCAAAAATTCATCGAGATATGATTTTCCTTCTTTTAGAGAAAAAAATAATAACGAAAATAATTAATTCTTGCTCATTCGAACGAAAACTGGCGGAGGTTGTAGATTCGGAATAGAATTATTCATTGAAACCAACTCGCCGCGGCACCAAGCCCATTAGGTTTGAATTTAAATAAAATAAAGGCAGCCCCGGGAGAGAGAAAAAACGACGCCAATTTTTTTCACTCGATCTCCGTTGGAGCGGAAAAAAAAACACATCGGGAGAGACAAGAGAAAAGTTGAGTTTACAGATTGCATTAAGTGATATCTCTTGGAAATTACAATACGCTACATTTGACTTGGAATTTATAATATCCAGCGGTGTGTGTTTGGGTTATGCGGAGCGTCGATTGGCGATACAAGGGTGTTTTTATATATATCACTCGACATTGGCACCCTGGGACCTATATTGTGTACGAGTCGAGACGCTAATGCATCCCCATTGCCTGCGTCCAACCCTCCCCGACACTCAGGCTCGCGCCCTTACACCAATAAGGGTCACGAAACATTTTTTTCATGTGCTAAACGTTCCTCCACCGTTTGTTCCACGAGCATCGACGTTTTTTTCGAGCCTGAAATTTTTTTACCCAGTGAATACAAACCGGAATTACTTTTTGTACTGATTCAGGAAATGGAGGGAAAAAATCAAGAGGATTGGTGGAAAACGAGAAATTCGTCATAATGGGATCCGAATGAAGCCATTGAGTGGATTCCGCGCCGAAAATTCGATAACCGAGAATTGCACTATTTCTACTGCTAGCACCCCTGGCTCGCGTTAATTCGTCCTCGTTTCCAGAAGCCCATGTTTCAAGGGAGAATATAAATCAGCGTTAAAATGAACGCAAGTGGACAATTATCCGGGATGATGATAGAAACGAGATTTAACGTCAAAGTGGCAAAGGCATTGTTTTTGTGGATAAAGCAGAGAGAGGTATACATGGATTTTCGATCCATTTGTCATTATCATCGTTGTTGGAGGGAAAATCCATTCAAATAGTCGTGCGAAAGTTCGCAGGTAGATTTCAAGAGGTACCAGTCAAAAAGGCACCGATTCGGACTATGCGACACTTGGATTCGTCAATGATACGCTCCTCTACCTTTCAGAACTCCAAATTCATAATCATGTCCACCAGCATCGAATGAAACTGGATTTCCAACAATTTCCATTGTTAGTCAGCGTTATGGAAGCGCTGCATAATTATGACAGGTTGACAGGGTAGACGATGGTCACGGATATAAGCTGTTACCATCAACCCTAACCACCAATGCTTTCATGCAAGGAATTGTCAGCGACAAAATCAACTATGTTTGGATCTCTGCTCCTAGTGGCTCCTTTAACCCTATCTACAAAATTGATGTGTATGGGGCACTTATGTATATGAGCCAAAAGTTGAGGAATATCCATTTGTTACGTACCATTCCTATAGGCAAAGCTCGGGAGAGAGAGACGAGGAAGGTATACACAGGCATATCGAACGAAGAAGGGATGGGATCAAGCGAAGTGAGTGAACACGAACGAGAGAGAGAGAGAGAGGCAGAAGGTATGGGAGTCAGAGTCGAATCGACGTTATTCGAAATATTAGCAGAACCCCCTAGAGCAGGCACAATGTATGCCCTATTACCATGATTAGCATACGCTGACAGGCACATTGGGCAAACCCAACCCCTTTCCATACACCCCTACCCCTTATTCCTACCTCATCGTATGCCACCAAGGATTATACATCTATGCAAACCTTGGTCTATACGCCTCAAACACCCTCCACTACCAAACCCGTCCAAATGCTTCACTGCCATACTCCCCCGCAATCCGAGTCATTCAAACCTACTAGCATCACACTGGGTCCACATTTTTTACCTCAAAGTATTGTTCACAACCTTGCCATAGACTTCTGGGATCTGCTGACTGATCCAGAGATCCAAGAAATCGAATGCTTCCTGATGTGATGATGATGATCAACTTTTCTGGTTTCTTATTCAAATCAGACCCTTTTGTTCATAATGGAATGCCCCAGAGGTCAGGGTTTCTGAAACGGATTAGCTCAGGAGACAACGATCCATGCATTTGATGCTCTTGGCATTCTCAGGATCCAGATACAGTGGAGAATTTCGAGACACTCCATTAATGGTTTAGAGATTTGACGTTGACTAATCGAAGCTGCAAACAGGATGCAGGCAACATGATTATGGAGCTTGTGTCTAGAATGCACGGGCATGATTTCTTGCGAATGAGATTGGGGGCGTCTAAATGTCATTCAGAAACGCTGGGTATGTATAGCGAGAAACATGAGATCCCAATGTCCGGGCTTAACATATTGCGACAAGCTATCCTGAGCATTATGCCAACACGTGGTAGCACAGCCTGGATGACGACGGTGATGACGCTAGGGGTAGCCCAGTTCGCTAATATCCACACATCTCATTTGGATCCGATGCATTCTCGAGGTACTGTCTTTCGTGGATTTGATCATAGCTCAAATATACCGGTGGTGTTGGAATTCGCGGATGACATCCAGTGGTCGGATATGTCGCGATATTTAGAGCAGCATAATTGATTACATTTGTTTCCATGATGATCTGGTGGATGTTGAATAACTTGTATCCCATGAAAACTTGATAAACGATGGAAATGCATGGACCGCAGGATTTTACGGTTCATTCGGCATGGGATCTTGTGACTCTTGTGACACTCTGTATACATGTTTACAGTTAAATTGCGAGTACGGCTCGGATGATGCGCTGATATCTGCGTGGATATGTGTGCGGAGCTTATACACCAGGGGAGAATTAGGGTGGCCACTCAAACCACCCCTCCGGTGGCCGTTATTATACTTTGGGATATATATGTTGCCGAGTGGTAGAATAATTATCACGTGCACTCGGCAACAATTCTCTCTGGTTGGCACAGCACGAAATAGGACCTTTTCGCACTGTCGCTTCGTGTGTTCCATCTCGTTTTCGTTGCTGAATGACCGCGCCGTTGTATTCTCTCCTTGCGATATATATGTGCCCTCCTATGTGTTCAGTCGTACCCTATGACGCGTAAAGATCTCACCATTCGCTACGAGAGCCAGTGTATACGCACTCTCGGACACTAACACCCTCGTTTGTCCGGAAATGTCACCCCATCCCTGTTCGATTACGTTGAGTAAGTTAGACCGGGGAGCAACAATGTTGATGGGGTTGGTGAGCGCTAGTTTTTTTTCTCTTCCTTTTGAAAATGCTTGGTGGCCTGTTTCAGCTGAGGGTTCATGAATTTCATAGTTCAGCTTCATCATTCGTTGAATGGACGATGATTCCTAATGGGAAGAAGACAAAACAGAAACAATTACTACGTCTTTTTAATTGAAAACAACTCCAGCTATGGAATCCGCTGATTAGAATTCAAATTCCTGATCGATGGAGTCAACCGGACCCCAATCAACTGGACTATGCAGCAGCAGAGTTGGCCTTCTGATTCATGCACATGCACTAATAGGTGAGAAGCTTTACTGTGCGTTCCGGCAGTGAAATTCAATGACGCAGGGAGTAGAAATGACCGAGATGGCATTCAGGAGAAGGCAAACCGAGATGAGCTCCCGTTGCTGCTGCTGCTGCTTCAGGGGAGTCTGCTTTCCCAGACTGGCAAATTTGCATTCAGGACGGATAAACCGAAGGATCCGGTCGAAATAGTCCACAAACGAGGAACAGCTCCACCCTCGAGCGCTCTAAGTGTAAGGATACCGAATTGGGGGTATAGAGGGAGAAACGTCGTTATGGGGTTGACGGACTCATTACGAGTGGTTTGCATATAGACGTGGCATCGCTGCGCGCTCCAACCGACTAGAGAGCTTGACTGGGATAACCCGATAGGAGGTACCGACCGGCCAGACACTGACCGACTACCATCCCAAGTAATATAGATTTGAGAGAGGGCGCTTGCAGACACAATACCGTCACTAATGCACCGCCGCCCTTGCATACACCACCCCAACCCGCCAAACTACCCATACAATATCGGCTCCTCGTCCTCCTCTGGCCTCTTGCTCTGCTGCTGCCCATATCGTATCTTTTAGGCGGCTGCTCCGAGTTGTCCGTTTGACAGCTTTTGCTTATCTGGTCTTGATGGTGACGCAGTGCAACTTAATCTGTTATCAATAACGTAATCAGCAGAAAAATGCCTTTGATTCATCATCAATGATGATTCCTAACATGAGTCACTTTATATACCAATGACGTTATTCATCGGACCTAAAGGGGTAGGTGGTTGAGCTATTTTCTTACCCAAGTCAACGGAATCATCTTCTAATGTCTAGAATTTGATTTTCAGGTACACAACAGTCTCCTCAATCGTTTTGCGGACTGAAAAAGTGGGTTCGGTGGAACCAACAGCGAGATACGGTTATGCAGACGATAACCGAGATACCGACGCGACGTTTAGGTCAAACGTAGCGTTGCCCGGTCGGTGCCTAGTATCAGCATGGCCCATTGCCCGCGAATCCGGCCAATTTCCTCTCAGTCCTGATCTGATCGTCACTTTACGATGCTTCTATGTACACGCCACAGCGTCCCAATGTTCCCCTTCGAGAGTGCTGGCTCCGTTGGAATATGGAGGGCAGCTCTGGACATACCGCACGAATTTACCGTTTGGGTTAGTCCCAACAGTCACGTGTCATGGATATATACACACATTTGGGTCCATGATGCGATACTGAAGCTGTGGACATATATGTCCGATCGGAATAGATATTCCTGCATATCTATAGATGGACACGAGGGCTATGGTCTCTGTAAACCGCCCATCAACGCCCTACCAGTACTGTCCACTGTGCTCGCTCGCTTCGTCCACCTGACCCCACCAACCACATGTACCCCATACCCGGTAGACCAGATAACGTAGTGGCTTTCCACAATTCCACATATCCCTCCTCCTCCTCCTCCTCCTCGCCCTCCAGCAAGAGAAGCAGGGAAATCTTCTCATGCGGAATAATCCGCAGGATATCATTTGAGTAATCGTTTACATGGAGAGCTGGTTATCGCGTCGCTTCAAAATCTTCCATTAAACACTCCAAAGTACAGATCTCATGAAATTTTGACATTAAGACAAAAGTGAGTTTCAGGGGAGGTTGAATATCTGGATTCTTTGATTGCCTCCAAAGACTTCAACATCCAGAAGCCTCCCAGCTCCGTACCCCTAAAAATTAATTCCCAACGAGTATACATCGAGAATAATTCCTTTTTGGTTTCAGAATCAGCAAAAAGGTGTCGGCTGGTGTTACTCCAAGGCAAAAATCGAGTCGTTACTTTTTTTCCCACGCCGGTGTCGGGCAACAAGTGCGGAAAAAGGATTGAGCGTCTTGCGGACATTGGCGCTTATGAAATACGTGTCTCGCCTGACTATTGTGTCGCCATCGCTACACACGTTTCTCGACGTGATAGAAAATTTACAATATATCCTTTTGGATGATACATATAGTTATATACACAAGTTTATTTGAAAGGGATTGAGTGTGCTGCGACGTAACATTGCTATTCAAGCCGCGACTCTACCTCCATTGTCGCATTGTGCCTGCTAATACGCTAAAAGCCTATCTGTGTTTGAGATCTCCCAACGAAATGGTGAATATGTCGTTGCCACTACCGTATTGCGCTTCCTCGCAGAATTCTATTCCGCTGTAACAACATTTTCATTTTCATTTCACCTTCTTCAGAAATTTTACAAACTGCACCACAATATTTGTGATTTCATTCTTCTTCGACTAATTGGACGATCTCGTGTCATTAAGGACGTTGTATGAAAATTTTTCCATGGACGGAATTCCTTTAAATTTGCACCATACAAAGAGCACAGTGGTTTCTAATAGCTCGCACAATTTAAAGACGTTTCACAATATGTAGAAGTCGAGATATTTATTTATAAAAATCACTATTTTCAGTAGTTTCTCATTAAGAGCGTGCGTTGAAAGTTGCAATTTTCAAAATTAAATATTTCGATTTCTAAATGGTGAAGCCTCTTAAAACTTTGCAAACACTTTTGTGTAACATCGAAGAAGCTTTATTCAATTTTTCAATAAAATCGGTCGTTAAATTTTTTCGAAATTTTGTTTATTACATAAAAAATACTGATTGCCTCGGAAAATCTTGGATTTAGAGTATGTTGCTCTTTAGTCATTTATAGATATTCAGTCATTTATAGATATTTAGATATTTATTTATAAAAATCACAATTTTCAGGAGTTTCTCATAAGAGGGTGTGTTAAAAGTTGCAATTTTCAACATTAAATATTTCCATTTCTAAATGGTGAAGCCTCTTAAAACTTTTCATACACTTTTGTGTAACATCGAAGAAGCTTTATTCAATTTTTCAATAAAATCGGTCGTTAAATTTTTCCGAAATTTTGTTTATTACATAAAAAATACAGATTGCCTCGGAAAATCTTGGATTTAGAGTACGTTGCTCTTTAGTCATTTATAGATATTTAGTCATTTATAGATATTTAGATAATTATTTATAAAAATCACAATTTTCAAGTTTGTGATGCAATTTTGCAATTTTCAACATAAAATACTTTGATTTCTAAATGGTGAAGCCTCTTAAAACTTTGCAAACAAAAAAATCAAAAAAATCAGTCGTTAAATTTATTCAAATTTTTTTTTTCCCATAAAAAATACAAATTACCTTGGAAAATGTTGGATTTAGAGTACGTTGTTCTTTGGTCAATTCGTAACAACTTTTTTCGATCAACTTGGGCTCGCGAAGCATTTTGTATGAAAAAAATGAATAAAAATAAAATTTTAGAATTGACCCTCGCCATCCAACGTCCTTAATTCGGGCTGGCAAATGTAAAGAGTTCGACGAAAATGTGATGGAGGAATCTAAATTGACTCTCTCCACGAGCCTCCGGCTAAAAATTATTCTTTCGGAAAGTTTCGCACACTTTTCTGTCATTTACCATGAAATTTCCAACGCGCGTTTTTTTGTTGTGCATCGAGAAAGCAAAGGGGAGTGGAGAATCGCGTGTCGAATGGGACCGCAAGCTGCTCGAGATATTTTAACCTTAATAGAAATAACGACGCGGAGTTTTCGACGAGCCATTATTACGCTTCGGCGATAATAAAGAACGCACGTGATTCCGATATCTGAAGAAAAAAAAAAAATGGTGAACGTGCAGTGTATGGACCGCGCGGCGACCACGCGGTGGATAGGTGAGCGCAGAGACCGAAGGGGAGACGCGTATGAAAAGATGCGGCTTCGTCATTATTGCAGGATCCTTTTTTTCCTCCACCTTTCGTTTTTTTTCGCAAAACCTGGAAAAAGGGAGATTTGCACCGAAGCCGGGCAACCGACACAAGAAAAAAAGTAAAAAAATACTGGCGAGCTCCCTGCAAAGCCCTGCGTCGAGTTCTTAGGGCGAATTTCATTCCGCCATACTTACAGATGAACGAACCGCTGACGAGACCGCGTGCAAATTCTTTTAACGACGAGCAAACCTCCGGAAAAAGCAAACTCCTAGGCTTCCCAATGTCTCTACGTATATTCCTCGTCCTCGTAGAAAAAATACACCGAGCGATTACCAAAAACTTTCTTTGATACCAGCAGGAGAGTCTACTTTGTATGCCTCAATCCCTTTGCTCGCCCACCCTCATCCACGGACAATTTCCCTTCCCCTATCCATTCTCGAGTACGAAGAAAATAATTGGAACGTTTTGGAAATCCGTCGAGAAACAGATGTTCGCTAAGTATAGAAAACAAACATTGTACGCAGGGAGGAAAAACCTTTGCGAATAAAAAATTATCCA
>JBAJMU010000009.1:10640102-10690127 GCA_037952995.1 Hyposoter didymator | reverse complement strand
CCCCCCTCCCCGCCCCTCTCGTCTCTCTCCCTTTCGTCCCGAGAGAACCAAAAGTTGGCCAACCGACGACGGGCATATTATCGAGTTACATCTAATCATCGTAACGTCTCTTGTCCGACAGACTGCGACCAAAAGAGCACAACAGTCGTCGCTGCTCCGCAAGATCGACGCGAGCGAGTACGAGGATGGAAACAGGACTCGCCGAGCACCGGAGAAAGGGCTGTAAAAGTTTAATATCTACTGGTTTACGATTTGGTATGACACATCGAGCCATGTACACACCCGCATGCTCCTCGCTTGTTCCGCTTCCACATTCTATACTCGACACCAAACTGCATATTACATTTATTTCGTCTATTGCACTTGTGCGCAAAACGCATTTAGACTCTGGAGACGATGAAAATGAAATTTTGTCAAAAATTGGCTATAAATTTTTTTTAACACGGTAAACTAAATATTTTTGGATAATTTCAAAATTTTGACAATATTTTTTATTTTTTACGCAAGTGTCAACAAAATTTACGATTGGAATTACAAAAATTTGCTTTTTTAAGAGACTTTTCAGAATATTTACTGAAAATTCAATTTTTTCGGAAAAACTAAAACTAAACTAAATATTTTTGGATAATTTCAAAATTTTGACAATAATTTTTATTTTTTACGCAAGTGTCAACAAAATTTACGATTGGAATTACAAAAATTTGCTTTTTTAAGAGACTTCTCAGAATATTGACTGAAAATTAAATTTTGTCGAAAAAACTAAAACTAAACAACTAAATATTTTTAGATAATTTAAAAATTTTCGTATTTTAACAATATTTTTTATTCCTAACCAAACTGTCAGCAAAATTTAAAATTGGAATAACTAAAATTTGCTTTTCGAAAAGACTTTCTAGAAAATTTCTCAACGTCAAAATTTTTGTGATTTTTCAAAAAAACGTTTAGTCGAACATTTCCAACAAAATTTTCTTTCCAGTAAATCTGTTGCTCTCTGAATCATTTCACACTCCAAAAAAAACCATCAATTTTAGCGAAACTTTCATTATTACACGAGGACCATCGATATTTTATGAAAAATAAAAAAAAAAAAGTAAAAATCGAGTTTCTCTCAGACTTTAGATTTTTTTTTTCATCCACGAACATTTTTGTTGCTCCAACAGAAATTCCTCCGATTCCAATAGTTTCGGAACGGCCTTGTCCAAGGAAGTGGAAGCGCGTTCATGAAACAAGAAACCCTCAACGGACGAACATGCGATAACGATAGATTGTAGAGCGTGTGCGTATGGATAACAAGCATGGGGTTTACTCGGAAAATCAGGCTTCGCAGAGTATATGGTAACAACTCGGTGGAGGGACACGGCGTGATACTTCGGTGGATTACGATTACAATACGTGTACACGGGGTACTTCTCCACCGAAATACACACGCGAGTGTACAGGCTGTCTCAAAAATCGTCTGGACGATTATCAATTAGCGAGATTCCGAGGAAAAAAATTTCGACCGTTTATTTCGCCACACTGCGGAGGATGAATGGGCTCCCGTTTTGCACAGATGTTGATCCATACAATCTCTTGATTCTCTGAGAATTTTTTTGGAATCGTTAAAAAAATACGAATTCTACGAAATTTTGAAATTTTCAAAAAAACGTTTCGACGCTCTAACTTTTGCAAATTTTAAGATTTATTACTAATTTTTTTTTTTATACATAGAGTATAATAATAGGAAGGTTGGTATTGAATTTGGAAAATATTGGTTGAACGGTTTAATTTTTACGATTTTTCAAATTTTACGAAAATCTGAGTTTTTTGAAAAATCGTCCAACCGCTTCAATTTTTGCAAATTTTATAAGATATTTAGTACAAGTCTGTACTTGCTCTTTACTTTATAAAAAAGTTGTCGAAACTATTATAAAAAATACGAATTTTGCGACATTTTGAATTTTTTAAAAAAGTCCCTAATTTGCGCAAATTTCAAAATTCATTACTAATTGTTTTTTTTTTTATAAATAGAGTATAAAAATAAGAAGGTTGGTATTGAATTTGGAAAATATCTGTAGAACGATTTAAATTTTCCGATTTTTCAAAATTTACGAAAATCTGATTTTTTTTTTTTTTAAATCGTCAAACCGCTCTAATTTTTGCAAATTTTCTAAGATATTGTGTAAAAGTCTCTACTGTCTCTTTACTTTCCAGAAAAGTTGTCAAAATCATGTAATTTAAATGAAAATACAAAAAACGCTGCATATATTAAAATTTGCGAATTTTTTTTTTTAACATTTAATCGTTATGGTGCACCATAGAGGCAAATTAATCGAGAGAATTCTTCGCAAAATTGCAGGATCTTGCAACTAAATAAATTTGACGTTATTCACACTTTTGGCACACTGTGTATGTGCCCGAGAGAGAGAGAGAGAGAGAGAGAGTTAAGCACATCGAGTCAGAGCACCTACTATCGCTGGATAGTACGAGGTCGGATGTTCGGGTGTACGATTTAGTTTTCGAGTTTATGACGTCGACGAGCCAACTCCTGCTGGTTAACCAGCCACGTAAACGTTGGCCATTCGAGCAGCGTCTCTCGTTTCGTCGTTTCTACTATAACTTGCCTTTTCCCATATCGCGCATAGATCCTACCGGTTATATTCTATTAAGCGATAAATATTAAATCTCGATGTATATGGTGGGGAGGACGGCGACGAGAAATCGCATGGATAACTTATCGGTTAGTCGAGAGGGTTATATTTCCCGTCAGGTTACGTTGTATAATGGATCTGTGCGGATTGCACGTTTGTCCGTACCGAGAAAGTGATGGAGAGAGAAATTCGGGGTCGATTTGGACTCGAGGGAACGCATCAGCCTCGGATTTCAACCCTTCCGATTCGACGAGGCTTCCTGCCACCGCGTACAACCACACTCTCCCTCCTCCTTTTTCTCCTTTTTATTTTTCAACACGGATCCGCACCACCAACCACATTTAATTGGAGAATTAATTAGTTGGTATTAAAATAAGAGAGGCCAAGCCGAGGGGCCTGTTTTCTCAAATCCTTCAGTCAATTTCATTGTACCAGATTATTCTGTTTCATTTGCACAGGATTTATCGCGAGCTAATATCTCACTGGCTAATTGAGGCTTCTATTCTTTCGACTTTAGGGTTTTTCGAGAAGCTTTTTAACGTTTTTTTTCGGTTTTTTAAACAAAAAATTTACAAGTTTTTGTTAAAATTTTGTTCCAGCTATTTTTGTCTAGTCCTTTATAAGGATCCTCGTTAGAAATAATGTTTTGCAGGCCTCAATGTTTTTGGTGAAGCTTTTTATCATTTTTTCGATTTTTGAAACAAAAGATTTACAAGATTTTGTCAAAATTTTGTTCCAGCAATTTTTGTTGAGTCCTTGATAATTATCCTCGTTAGAAATAATGGTTTGCAGGTCTCAATGTTTTTGGAGAAGCTTTTTATCAATTTTTTTCGATTTTTTAAACAAAAAATTTACAAGTTTTTGTCGAAATTTCGTTCCAGCTATTTTTGTGGAGTCCTTAATAATTATCCTCGTTCGGAAAAATGTTTTGTCGGCCTCAATGTTTTTGGAGAAGCTTTTTATCAATTTTTCGATTTTTGAACCAAAAATTCTACAAATTTTCGTAAAAATTTCGCATTCTCTTACTTCCGGAACGAATTCCAGCTATTTTTGTCTATTCCTCAATAAATATCTTGGTTAAGAAAAATGTTTCGTCGACCTCAATTTTTTTGAACAAGCTTTTCATCATTTTTTCGATTTTTGAACCAAAAATTCTACAAATTTTCGTAACAATTTCGCATTCTCTTACTTCCGGAACAAATTCCAGCAATTTTTGTCTATTCCTCAATAAATATCCTTGTCAGAAAAAATGTTTTGTCAGCCTGAATTTTTTTGAACAAGCTTTTCATAATTTTTTCGATTTTTGAACCAAAAATTCTACAAATTTTCGTAAAAATTTCGCATTCCGTAACTTTTCGGCAATTTTCGTCTATTCCTCGTTCGAGAAAGATAATTAAGAGGACAAACAGGTGAAGTCGAACGTGACCCGTGGCGCGCGTCGTTTCCGAGGGTAAAAAGGACTATTTATATGTTTATTTATACGAGGGAAGGTTGTGCTTGGGAAAAAGGAGTATAGGTGTAAGATTACGCCCTTGTCGTTAGCGGTGTACTCGAGGTAAAGGTTGAGAGTGAGGTCGCAAGAGGGAGGAGCATATAACTATCCACAAAGTAGAAGAGGAAAAAAGGCCCTTAATGTGACTTGCACCCCTGTGAGTGTTGTCACACACGCGTGTGGTTATTTGTCCCCGCCGTATCTTTCGATTGCTCCACTCACGTGTTTTTTTTTTCTTTCTTTTTNCGAGAAAGATAATTAAGAGGACAAACAGGTGAAGTCGAACGTGACCCGTGGCGCGCGTCGTTTCCGAGGGTAAAAAGGACTATTTATATGTTTATTTATACGAGGGAAGGTTGTGCTTGGGAAAAAGGAGTATAGGTGTAAGATTACGCCCTTGTCGTTAGCGGTGTACTCGAGGTAAAGGTTGAGAGTGAGGTCGCAAGAGGGAGGAGCATATAACTATCCACAAAGTAGAAGAGGAAAAAAGGCCCTTAATGTGACTTGCACCCCTGTGAGTGTTGTCACACACACGCGTGTGGTTATTTGTCCCCGCCGTATCTTTCGATTGCTCCACTCACGTGTTTTTTTTTTCTTTCTTTTTTTTTGCTCTGCTCTCGCGACCCCTTGGCACGCACACACGCCCTGCTTGGCTACCCCCGAGCGTCGGATCCTCATTGACCCAATTTCGCTGTCGAATTGGGATGAAATAAATGAACGAGCGAGTATCAAATGAATCGAGACAATTGTTTGATTACGAGACAAGAAAAAAAATGTGCCTGGCAGTCGCTGGTCTCGCGTGTCGCTGGATCTCGTTTTTCCTTTTCATCCAAACACGTGATTCATGGCCTCGTCGTCGCGTGAATATTATCGCGATCGTCTGCTCGATTATTTACCGTTTTTATTTATTCTCGGAGCTTACAATTTTGTATTTTCAACTTCCGGTCCGTTTACCTCGCCGAAAATGCTTTTCCGACCTCGCGCAGCATGGAAACACGAGTTTTATGCTTTTTTCTCCGAGCCAGAGATGCCAACGAAATTGGGCTTGTTCTATGAATTATTAATGCAGCTCCCGCGACTAAATTTCTATGAACGCAGTTCAGACTCGACGAGGAAGCGAATATCATTTTTACGAGGCATGCAACTCGCGTTAAGCCCTCGTGAGAAATCGAGACTTTTCTTCCAAGGACTACGAACACAGAATTCGAAGAAAATTTCACGCAAAAACTCCCACAATCTCTGCTCTTCGTTATTATTCAAAATTGCTTTTCCAGAGATCGCGCGCCTTCACATCGGAATGTGTAATTCTTCGTTTTGAATATAACGAGAGAACGAAATACATTTTCCCAGGCGATATTTTCATGTACGCGTCCGGACAAACGATACACGCCGAGCGAATTTTGCATTCAAACATTTCCAGCCTCCTCTCGAGACTCTCCTGTATGTGTGTGTGTGTGTTTAAGGATCGCGAAAATCTCCGAGAGCCCGCAGCGAACGAGCTTCGCCTCGTGGCAACCGAAAAAATAAACGGAAATGCCGCCAAGGGTGCACGTCTCTCAAGCAACTTTTACGTCCGGATAAAACAGTCGAAAAACGTGTAAAAATGAAGCTGAAGCTCCAAGAAGCTTTATTCAATTTTTCAAAAAAATTGATCGTAAATTTTTTCGAAATTTTGTTTATTATATAAAAAATACAGATTCCCTCGGAAAATCTTGGATTTAAAGTACGTTGTTCTTTAGTCGTTTATGGATATTCAGTCATTCATAGATATTTAGATATTTATTTATAAAAATCACAATTTTCAGGAGTTTCTCATGTTAAAAGTTGCAATTTTCAACATTAAATATTTCCATTTCTAAATGGTGAAGCCTCTTAAAACTTTGCATACACTTTTACGTAACCTCGAAGAAGTTTTATTTAATTTTTCAAATAAATCGATCGTAAAGTTTTTTCGAAATTTTGTTTATTATATAAAAAATACAGATTCCTCCGGAAAATCTTGGATTTAGAGTACGTTGTTCTTTAGTCATTTGTAGATATTCAGTCATTTATAGATATTTAGATATTTATTTATAAAATCACAATTTTCAGGAGTTTCTCATAAGAGCGTGTGTTAAAAATTGCAATTTTAAACATTACATATTTCGAATTCTAAATGGTGAAGCCTCTTAAAATTTTGCATACACTTTTGTGTAACCTCGAATAAGTTTTATTTAATTTTTCAAATAAATCGATCGTAAAATTATTTCGAAATTTTGTTTATTGTATAAAAAATACAGATTGCCTCGGAGAATCTGGAAAACGTCATTAAAGGAGGCAAAATTTTGTATCGATGGAATGAGAACAGAAACTTGGCATTTTCGAAGCCAATTATTTTTAAGGACGCGATGTCCTCTCACTTTGTTTCCCATTTTGTGTCTCTCTCCTTTTTTTTTTTATAGAAAAAGGCTCGTATGACCGAACAAGTATAAGTGGCATGTTGACCCAGTGCGAGGAAAGCTCTTTACCTCTTTGCAGGAAGGGTGAGAATGAGCGAGCTGCATTCACGTCCCTTCGTTCATTATTTACACCCCTTGAGCGCGAGCAGGAGAGAGCGAGCTTTGGTTCACGTGGTTAGTGAACTCGTGATCCTCCGTGTGTGTGTGTGTGCGTGTAAATGGCAAACGACAGTGTGTCTCGAGACACACGGAAGCTCGGCAACTACACCGCGAAACGACAAGACCCTTGGCAAGAATAAAGAGCAAGCGGGATGAGGGAAAGAAAAGCAGCAAGAGAGTCGTCGTCGTCGTACGACGACGACGACGACGAAGGGGTTGCGTGGTCGTGACGATGGCGCGGATGCACTCGGTGGATTCTTGAGCTTATTTCTTTGCCTCGAAAACCCGAGCCTTTTTCTCTCTGTAGCAAAAATTCCAAATGGTCCGTTCCTCCAGCAAGTGGGCCAGTGGGCTATCCGAATCCTAAAAACTCGAGTGCGTTGCACTTTGGTTCGCGATCTCCATCGACAATTCTCCTAAAATTGTTTTCCTTTCGACGAGAAAAACGAATTGAAACGCGACTGAGCACGTAATATCTCGAGTATTTTAAAAAACCGTGAAAACACCATAACTATGGCTACTTATGGGAAACGTCCCCATGGGAAAGCAACAATTTAAAAAAAAAAAATTTTTTTTACTTTTTTGGAAAAGTAACACAAAATGCATAATTACACTGAAAATAAAATTTTGTTAAAAATTTTTATGTCAAATTATGTTAAATAAATAAATAAATTTAAAAAAAATGTTAAAAATAAAAATAAACACGGCCAACTAAATATCAATCGATAATTTCAAAATTTTCGTTATTTTGGCAGAATATTTGCTTTCTAATGGAATTGTCAGCAAAATTAACGATTGGAACGAAAAACAATTTGCTTCCGAAGAGACTTTACAGAATATTTCTTTCTGCGATTACACTATTTTTGGGATTATTCAAACAAAACGTTTAGTCGATTCGTATCGAACAAAATTTCCATCTTTTCCACCAAAATTTTGTTTTCAGTGTACCGAAAATTTCGCATCGCTTCGTATAAATAATTCGCGAGTAATTAATTGTCGAGAAAATGGTCGAGAGCAACAGCGTTCATGAAATTTAGACTCTCGAGGATAAACCCCAGCGAAACTTTCTGAATGCATAGTTTTCGAAGGATTTTCGACGTGCGAGCATTCACGTTCCGCAGCAACGTGGCTCGAAACTTTTGGAAAATCGTGTTTCCTCGAGGTACAAAGCCTTCGGGCTAAAATGTTACGTGTATAGAAAGTGCTGGGCGAAATAACTCGTGCCATGGGCTCAGCCAAGTCAGTTGGACTAATTTAAACATCAGCTCGACTTTACACTCTATTTATTATATAGAAATACAGTCGCTGGCTCGGCGAGCATGTGTGCAGCGAGTGTATCGTGTACGCACGAGCTCTTTACAGCTTGTAAATCTATCAGCTGCGTGTGCGGCTATAAATTTATGGAGAAGAGTCTCGTACGGATGTTTTATTTAGTAGCTCCTCCGCACACTCCCATTTTTCTTCTCTTGTTTCGCTTTCGCTCCTGCGAGAGGAAAACTGAGAGTTCGGAGGAGCAGGAGCTCTTGAGCGAGTCGTGAGTATACGACGCGCACGAAATATGCGGCGTGTGTGTGTGTGTGTTTCCTTCTCATGAATAAAATATCAGCGCTAATGCCTGTGGAGCTCGCGGGCGACGCATTTTTCTCTCGCGCGCCCTGTCTCGTCCTTTTTCCTCCGCACGCAGGAAATGCAGGAGAAAAAAATTAGGAGAGTAATCGCCAAGGATTTCGGCGCGATGTCCGCGAAGAACCGCGAGAAGAAAATTCCCTCGTGGTGGGAAATTCGTGCGGAGACTTTTTTCCGAAAAAAAAAAAAATCTCGTAATCGTTCGATTAAATCGCCGTTTGCAGGCGAAACGTTCGAAGTCATTAAAAAAAATGGAGACACTATGCAAACGCGTGCGACGATACATCGGAAAAGTTTGCCCGTCGAAATTCGCGAAGGAGCGAAAAAAAAAAAGTTGCGAGGCTCGGCTTGGCCGCGAAGGCGAAAAGAACGATAAAGAGGATCGAACGAGAGTGACCGAGTATTATAATAAGAGTTCGCAAGTGTTGAGCTAGCTGCTGACTCGGATACGCCAAAGATCGAGCAGCCAAAATCTGCATTTTATTATTTCTGCCAGAGCAGTTAAGCAGAAAGTCGAAAAAACCGGAGGCAGCTTTTGATGCTTTTCTGCGCGCGAGTCTTTCCCAAGGCGCGGTGCGCGCATGCATCGCAGGGATTCTCCTCTCTCGCGCGGGCTCCAGGAAGTACCCGAAGCAAACTCCCCGGAAACGAGCGTCATTTGCATTCGCTCGTTGTAAAAGAGCCAAACTCGCGAGACAAGTTACTCAACCAACGCACACACTCAATCTTTCTCGCTCTTTTTTATTCAAAAACTCTGCTAAATCCGTCTTCACTTTGCCCGTGTACCGAATAAAGAGGAATGAGACAATGACGATACGAGGAGAAGAGTCGACGAAGGAAACGAGAATATTTCCCATGTAAACAATTAAAATTCGACGTTCCAGCGAAAAAAAAAACAATTTGCAGCGTTTTTTGTATTTTTATTGAAATTTTATAATTTCGAAAACTTTTCGAGAAAGTAGAAAGAAGGGACAGACTTGTACACAATATCTTTAAAAATTTGTAAAGGAATCAGAGTGGTTGGACGATTTTTCGAAAAACTCAGATTTTCGTAAAATTCAAAAAATCGTAAAATTTCAACCGTTCGACCAATATTTTCCAAATTCAATACCAACCTTCCTATTATGATACTCTATTGATAAAAAAAAAGTTAGTAATGAATCTCAAAATTTGCGAAAGTTACAGCGTCGAAAAGTTTTTTTGAAAATTTCAAAATTCCGTAGAATTTGTATTTTTCTAGCAATTCCAACAAATTTTCTAGAAAGTAACGAAAAAGTAGAGACTTGTACACAATTTCTTATAAAAATTACAAAAATTAAAGCGGTTGGACGATTTTTCAAAAAACTGGGATTTTCGTAAAATTCAAAAAATCGTAAAATTCAAACCGTTCAACCAATATTTTCCAGATTCAATACCAACCTTCCTATTATGATAGTCTATTGATAAAAAAAAAGTTAGTAATGAATCTCAAAATTTGCGAAAGTTACAGCGTCGAAAAGTTTTTTTGAAAATTTCAAAATTCCGTAGAATTCGTATTTTTCTAGCAATTCCAACAAATTTTCTAGAAAGTAACGAAAAAGTAGAGACTTGTACACAATTTCTTATAAAAATTACAAAAATTAAAGCGGTTGGACGATTTTTCAAAAAACTGGGATTTTCGTAAAATTCAAAAAATCGTAAAATTCAAACCGTTCAACCAATATTTTCCAGATTCAATACCAACCTTCCTATTATGATAGTCTATTGATAAAAAAAAAGTTAGTAATGAATCTCAAAATTTGCGAAAGTTACAGCGTCGAAAAGTTTTTTTGAAAATTTCAAAATTCCGTAGAATTCGTATTTTTCTAGCAATTCAAACAAAATTATCAGAGAACGAAGAGCTCGTATGGATTAACATCTGTGCAAAACGGGAGCCCTGTAGCTCGAACCGTTCTCGAGTTATAAACGTTTGAATTTTACAGTCCCAGAACATACACACGCACACACATCCGGACATTTTTTCTAGACATAATTTTTCGATGTTTTGGGACATTCAAAGGACTTTGACATTGAAAAGTAAAAAAAAAAATTAACCCTTACATAGCTTGCTCTATGAGGAAGCAAAAAAAAACATGGCTGACGATTGAATGAAATGAATGGAGTAGAAAAAAAGTTTAAGCACCTTTTCGCTTTATTCTTCACCCACCGCGACGTTTTTATATTCGCTCGGGCGCGGTAGTTTTTCGTAAACGCAAAACTTTTCTCGCTCAAGACGTCACGAGTTTCTTTATCTTTATGCGACTCCGAGGTGCCCATAATAGAGCAGCGTCTCAGCAACAGAAAGGCGTAACGAAGGTGAGTTGGTACGTTGGCTAAAGCTATCCGAGTCCTTTGATACTTAACGGCCGAGATATTGCACGACAGAAGTTGGTGAAGCCATGTACCCGCGAAGGGGGGGGGGGGAACTAATTTCCTTTTCGCATTCGATTTTTCACGCGCGCGCGCCAAACTTTAACGCTTTTCGGATCCTCAAACATTAACCGCATATCGCCGCGTCGTCACTTTCACTGCTGCAATAACTTGTTCCAAAGATGGCGTGCGCAATGGCTTTTATATTGTATCGTCAATGATATACACACATTTATCATAGAAATATTCTTGCTCGATGTACAGAGTGTCCTGGACTCGCTTTCCACATTAAAACACACATGAAAAACCATGAAATCCCATAGAAAAGAAAAATCGAAATGATGATCGATAATCCCGAAAATATTCATTAATTAGCCGGTAATTAGCGAGTCAGAAAAGTGAAAAGCCATAAAAACCCATAGAAAAAAGTCCTTTGGATCCACATCCTCATCCATGGTGGCAAAATATTCATGGTGATGATCGATAATCCCAAAAATGTTAATTAATTAGCGATTAATTAGAAATTCATTAATTAGCGAGTCAGAAATGTGAAAAGCCATGGAAACCCATAGGAAAAAGTCCTCTGGATCCACATCCTCATCCATGGTGGCAAAATATTCATGGTGATGATCGATAACCCAGAAAATATTGATTAATTAGCGATTAATTAGAAATTCATTAATTAGCGAGTCAGAAATGTGAAAAACCATAAAAACCCATAGAAAAAAGTCCTCTGGATCCACATCCTCATCCATGGTGGCAAAATATTCATGGTGATGATCGATAACCCAGAAAATATTGATTAATTAGCGATTAATTAGAAATTCATTAATTAGCGAGTCAGAAATGTGAAAAACCATAAAAACCCATAGAAAAAAGTCCTCTCGATCCACATCCTCATCCATGGTGGCAAAATATTCATGGTGATGATCGATAACCCAGAAAATGTTAATTAATTAGCGATTAATTAGAAATTCATTAATTAGCGAGTCAGAAATGTGAAAAACCATAAAAACCCATAGAAAAAAGTCCTCTCGATTCACATCCTCATCCATGGTGGCAAAATATTCATGCCGATGATCGATAACCCAGAAAATATTAATTAATTAGCGATTAATTAGAAATTCATTAATTAGCGAGTCAGAAATGTGAAAAACCATGGAAACCCATAGCAAAAAGTCTTCTCGATCTACATCCTCATCCATGGTGGCAAAATATTCATGGTGATGATCGATAATCCCAAAAATGTTAATTAATTAGCGATTAATTAGAAATTCATTAATTAGCGAGTCAGAAATGTGAAAAGTCATAAAAACCCATAGAAAAAAGTCCTCTCGATCCACATTCTCATCCACGGTGCAAATAGTGCAATATTTATCATCGATTTTCCTCAAAAATTTAATTAATTAATTCCGCAGCCGAAAATTATGCATCGCGAGAAAAAAATTGTCAGACGATTTTCCCTCGAAGGTGCAACGCTACTTCGAAGACACCCTGTGAACATTAATACAAATGGAGAGAATATCCAGTGGAGCAACGAAAAAGAAGGGATTTATTTATCAGCAGATTCTCGCGAGAAATAAAAACTCCTCCAGGGCCTTTTTCACGTATTTTTTATTTCGTAACCATATAATATTTATTTCACTAGGTACCGTGAACGCAAACTCTTTATCACGAGTGGCAAGCTCGCGGGAGAAAAGAGAGAGTCTGCCCGGGCAGTTGCCAGCGTTATTTTATATCGCCCATATTTTTCTAAGCCTCCGAAGAAAGTCAAAGTCTCGCAAAGTCTCGATTTTCTGAAATTGTGTATTTTTTTTATTTTTTATTTTTTTTCAATGACTCTGAACGTCCATTATTTTTTTCTCATCGAGTTTCCAATTATTCGGGAATCACCAAAATGCCTGAATTTCTGCAAGTCGCCTGAATAATTTTTTTCTCATTTTTCTGCGGCCACTCCTTTTCAATATTTTCACAATTCTCGTATATTTATTGGAAAAATGGAAAGCAGCTGCTGTGAGTGACAAGGGCTTCACCCCTTCTTCTCCCCTTTTCTATGCCCACCAACATCCTTATGTCGAATGTTTATGTACATTTATATACATATATACATGCGACTGAGAAATAAATATCGTAAAATATGCCAAATAAATGCAAACAATTGCTGGCAGAAGCTCTTAAGCTCGTCGAGGGTTTTTCAGCCCTTATTCCCGGAGGGGGTGAGTTTGCGATCAGTGGCTGCTGCGAGGCTAAAGTTGGCCTTAAGGTGGCGCAGCAGGAACCCTCCGTAATACGCGGTGGAAGCAGAAACAGCTCTCTGGTTATTATTTGCCATTTTTATTGGTTCGAATACTCGCTCCCATTCGTATATATCGATATATCCACGTCAAATGTCCCATAAAACTTTTCTCTCCCGGTTTTTCCTCCCCCGCCGCCGCCCCTCGCGAGAGTCCTTTTATGCCCGTCGACTGAACGCAATTTGCAAACTGGTGCATACGAATTTCGTGACGAGAACCCGTCGCTAAAGATTACCGCGACCGCGAGTCAAACTCGTAAAACGAACAACAAATAAATATCCCGAACGACCTTACGGCTCAATAAATTCTGATTGAATGTGGTTAATTATCGAATATTTTATAACGTGGACAAGGAAAAAGAAAATGTCATTGCAAGCTTCTCTCGAAAGGGCCGCCGAGAACTTGCAATCGTGACAAATATTTCCACGTCCTTGTTTGCTCGTTTGCTCAAAATATCGTCAGGAGGAAAAAATGCACGAATTTCCTTTTCCGAATACCAGGACGTTGCGTGCAAAATTTTTTATCGATAGAATTTCTGAATTTTCTAGATTTTTCTGTGTTTTGGAAAAATCGTTCATTTTTTTTACTGAAAATAACTTCAAAAAAAAAAACAATTTTGTTCTCGGAAAAAATGAAATATTTTGTTGAAACGGAAAAAAAATGGAAAATCGAGGATTTTGACACACGCTCTTACGAGAAACTTCTGAAAATATTGAATTTTATAAATGAATAATTCGAAGAAATTCGATCGATGGAAAATTGAGCATACGAGGTCCGCAAAAAATGGTCGCGAGTCCTTCGTGGTGGATTCGTATACAGTGAGAATCGTCTGCGTTGGTATGTAATCGCTTAATTTCGCTCGCCAGCAAATTAACGGTTATTAACGTCGCGAAAGGGCCGAAGTGTGCGTACAAGGAGAAAAAGGATGTGGAAGGAAAGAAGGAAGGCGCGAAGGGGAGAGGAATAAGAGTCGCCGATAAAATAAATCACTGGCTCGTAAAGACCATCCGTCATGCGAGTCCTTTTTACTCGCACACACGACGCTGCGGAAACTCTCGATACATATTAACAAACACACACACACAAACGCAAGTCCGTTGGCAAAGACTGGGAAAGGCGCTTTTGCGCTTTCGCGTTAGCGCACCAGTTGAGAGTTTGCGGTTGTAATATAGTTTAGTGCTAAGCCACGAATGCTTAGGCTCGATCTGCCATACTCTCTGCGCGCGAACCTCGCGGCTATATTTCTTTATTTAATGCTCGCAGCAGTAACACGCCTTGATGGCGATCCGTTTTATTCTTACGCTGACTCAGAGAGAGAAAGCCTACGGAAGAGATGCGGGGTGTGTATAGTTTCGGACGCTACCGCTAGGGGGCGCTCCTCCGAAGTATCCTTTTTTTTTATATTCCGCTATAGATACCGAATGTATCTCGCGGAGTGTGATCGCGCTGTGGGAAGAGAAAAAAAAACGCTTTTTCGCGCCGTACCACCTCGTTATGTTGCTCTGTGCGACAATTTCATTCTTCGTCCTTTCTTTTCACCCAAACAGACTTTTAAGACCATTTGCCCATGTTCCTATCTCCTTTTTGTTGCCTTTACTTACGATCGGACTACTTTAGTGTGTCTCACAACTCTGGGAAAGGACTCGGAAGAATCGGCGAAATTTTGTTTATTTTCGGGAGGTCGTCGGCTTGGGTGTTTGTATTTTTTTTATAATAAACAAAATTTCGAAAAAAATTAACGAACGATTTATTTGAAAAATTAAATAAAGCTTCTTCGAGCTTACACAAAAGTGCATGCAAAGTTTTAAGAGGCTTCACCATTTAGAAATCGAAATATTTAATGTTTAAAATTGCAACTTTTAACACACTCTCTTATGAGAAACTATTGAAAATTGTGATTTTTATAAATAAATATCTGAAGATCTATGAATCACTAAATATCTATCAATGACTAGAGAACAACGTACTCTAAATCCAAGATTTTCCGAGGGCATCTGTACTTTTTATGTAATAAACAAAATTTCGAAAAAAATTTGCGATCGATTTTTTTGCAAAATTAAATAAAACTTCTTGGAGGTTACGTAAAAATGTATGTAAAGTTTTAAGAGGCTTCACCATTTAGAAATCGAAGTATTTAATGTTGAAAATTGCAACTTTTAACACACGCTCTTATGGGAAACTCCTGAAAATTGTGATTTTTATAAATAAATATCTAAATATCTATAAATGACTGAATATCCATAAATGACTAAAGAACAACGTACTCCAAATCCAAGATTCTCCAAGGGAATCTGTATTTTTTGTATAATAAACAAAATTTCGAAAAAAATGGAAAATTTAATAATCGAAAAAAAAATTTAATAATCGAAATTTGGAAAATTTAATAAAACTAGGGTGCATCACGCGCGCTAACGCGCGCGAACGGTTTTCTAGTAGCGCTGCAGCGCTCCTTTCATATNCCTGGACATCGAAAACTATGGAGCCGTCGACCTGGACATCAAACACCTTGGAGAAATATGCCTGGACATCGAAAATTATGGAGCCGTCGACTTAAACTGCAAAAACTATGGAAACGTCGTCCTGGACATCGAAAACGATGGAGTCGTTGACCGATATTTGAAACTGATACTTGAAAAATCCAACCTGGGCAACGAAATTTCTCACGAAGCGTCTCGTATTTTGTGAATCAATTTCCTCTTGCTCCATACTGACGACTTACAATTTAATTCCAGTGTGCTGTTTCCTCTGGGCCATATCATTAAACACTGTTGAAGGAACTAACTCATCTTCGAATTGGTTTATTTTTCACTATTCTCTCATGCACAAGAAAACAAACTTATTCTGATGGGAACATATGACCGCACGCGTATACACGCAACTGTCAAACTGACAGCTTAAACTTTTAAATTGAACTGCGGGACTCCGAATTGGAGATTTCTAAGCAGCCAATCACAGCACGAATAAAATGGCAAGAATGGATTCGATATATCGATATATTCGATACATTTGAGCCCATGAGCTTTTTATTAGAGGACTTCTTGGAGGTTACGTAAAAGTGTATGCAAAGTCTTAAGAGGCTTCACCATTCAGAAATAGAAATATTCAATGTTTAAAATTGCAACTTTCAACACACGCTAAGAAATTATTGAAAATGGTGATTTTAATAAATAAATATCTCGACTTCTACATGGTGAAACGTCTTGAAATTGCGCGAGCTATTAAATATCGCGATTCTCTGTATGTGGTGAAAATTTCAAGAAATTCTATCAATAGAAAATTTACCATCCAACGTCCGTAAGTAATAGAAGCGTTTGTCGCTGGGAGTTTGAGGAATTTGCATGTTCTCTACTGTTTATGGTGTGGGAATCGTTTTTCGAAATGGATGGTGGTTTGAAAACACATAGTGGACGAGTGAGCAAACGTGAGGAGGGTGGACAGCGCTCTCCCAAGATATTTGTTCTCGAACGCGGAAACAATGTCCCCGCAGAGGCTCTGGAAAAAAAAAAAAAGCGAGCGAGATTCCGCGGAGATTTCTCGTTACGGAAATTGGTAGAGGCCGTGCGCGGACAATGAGCAACGTCTGTGATATATTTCTATCGAAAGTATGAGATGGAGAAAAAAAAGAGATTTATACGCCGCGTTGGAGAGGCGTGGTGGGGGAAGTGGAGGCAAAGCCTGAGCATAAGAAAAGAAAATGCAACCAAGTGGAGTGTCGGAGAAGCAAGAGAGTAATGCCGATGCCAAACGATGGGAAAGGAAAGAGAGAGGGAGAGCAATCGCGAAATTTTAACGGCACCAATGTGCGTTGCGAACAAAATTCTCCGAGTGTTTTATACACAAACATTCGCGTGTGTATTGAAAGCAGGAGCAGAGAAGAAAAGAAGTGCTAGGATCCTTATGGACTCGAAGCGAGTTGGCCTCACGCTTCCTATTNGTGTGGCTCGTTTTAATTTTCTTGGCGGCTTGATTTCACCCTCGCGCGCGGTCGTCGAGTCGATTTTTTTTTCTTCGCTTTTCCATCTTCCCTTTCATCGTTGGCAGGACCGCACAACAACCCTCAGCAACATTTTCTTTCTTTCTCTCTCTTATTTTATTTTTTTTATTTTTATTTTGCATCCCTTGGCGCGCGCAAGGAGAACGCTCGCTTCGTCCTTTTCCGCACGATTCCTTCGTTCCCTCAGACTTTTCCAATGTCACCTTCGCCTCAAGAAGAGTGTAAAGTCTCGACAGCGCGCACCCTCGGCTTAAAAAATTGATCCGATATCTCGCGCGCGCGGTGCGACTGCCTTGGCGCAAAATCCCTTGGGGACCCACCAGGACAATGCTTCCCGCTGTCGCCGAAAGAGCGAGAGAGAACCAAACGCGATCTTGTGCGACTAAATCCGTAACGGAGAAGGGAAAGGGTGAGCGAGAAATATTCAAACCTTCGCGTACACACTAAAAGGGATGAAGGAGGGAGAGCAAGGGTGAAAAAAGGACAAGATGCTCTCGAGACCTTCTCCACACCAAGATGTCGAAGGAAAAAATGAGAAAGTTACGAAAATACGATGAGGATGAGGCGGACCAAGAGAGAGAGAGAGAAAATTATCCAGAAAATGACGAAGAGCTCTGCAAGACACAAATGTACGAGGTCGAACAGACTCGCCGCAGTCATTATATCCGACAAGCCTCTCATCCCCAAAAAACTCCAACTTCTCCCTTCGCCCTCCCCCTCGCACACGAAAATCCCTTAGAACCTCAAACTCTGAATAAAAAACGTGTTAAACCATCTCCCCTTCGAATATACCCAAGCACTTATATCAACTACTCCGAGATGATATCCTTTATACCATTTTTTTCGTCCTCCTTCTCGCGCCTTCCCATTTTCGCCATGAAAGATATTAAAAAGTGGCTGTAAACATTTCATGATTTTTCCAGCCCAAAATGTCCCTTCAATTCTGTTGAAAAGATTTTTTTACAAAACCCATGGCCCGGTACTCATTGGTTATAATTTTCGTACTGAAACGCGTTATCCATCGGAATTTTCACCATTTTGCTTCCTCATAGAGCAAGGGTCGCAGTGAATTTTTTTTTTTTCCAGTTTCCAATGTCCATGATGCTTGAAATGTCCCGAAACAGCGAAAAATCGTGTCTAGAAAAAATGTCCGGATGTGTGTGCGTGTGTATGTTCTGGGACTGTAAAATTCAAACGTTTATAACTCGAGAACGGTTCGAGCTACAGGGCTCCCGTTTTGCACAGACGTTAATCTATACGAGCTCTTCGTTCTCTGATAATTTCGTTGGAATTGCTAGAAAAATACGAATTTTACGGAATTTTGAAATTTTCAAAAAAACGTTTCGACGCTGTAACTTTCGCAAATTTTGAGATTCATTACTAACGTTTTTTTTATCAATAGAGTATCATAATAGGAAGGTTGGTATTAAATTTGAAAAATATTGGTTGAACGGTTGAAATTTTACGATTTTTTGAATTTTACAAAAATCTGAGTTTTTTGAAAAATCGTCCAACCGCTCTAATTTCTGCAAATTTTGTAAGATATCGTGTAAAAGTCTGTACCTCCTCTCAACTTTCTAGTAAAGTTCCCGAAATAATATATTTTAAATGGAAATACAAAAAAAAAAGCTCAAAATTGAAATTTTCAAATTTTAGTCGTCAGTGAGAAAAAGAAATGGAAACAAGGGTCAAGTACTCGTCCAGGATTCTCGTCCCCAAAGAGGAAGCTCCTGCTAATAAGCATTTAATTGCTTGATTTTGGGTTTGAGTTTGTCTCAAGTGTTCTGGCTCATAGTCGCGCAGGCTTGAGACAAATAGGGATTTTCTTTCGAGTGTAGGGATGATGGAGCTTTTTCTGCCTGAGGACTTTCCCACGTGCACACTCTTCGGAAATAATTGGCCTCTGTCGATCTCCTTCAAATGTCGGGGCTTTAATTTTCAATCGGACTTTGTTGAATGAGAGAAAATTCTCCAAAAATTCCAGAGACTTTGTTGGTGGAGGAGAGTGACTGGAAAAAGGAATTGGAATGGAAAAGTCTTTTGAAAATGAAAGACAGGTGAATCGAGAAAGAGACGGGGTGGGCGAGTATCAAGAGCATGAAAAACTGTTATTTTTATAGCGAGCTTTCGTGTAAAACGGAACGTTGCTTTTTATATAAATGCACAAATGACATTTGCACGTCGCGACCCCTTCTCGCGAGATATTGCGGGAGAAAAATCGTTGGAAAGATCGAAATAACGGGGACAAAAGTCGCGCAGCCACAAGAATCGCAACAATCGCGGGCGCGTAGCTTCTCTTGAGAAAACAGCAGACTGAGTTACAACGCGACTTGCGCCATTCAGTCGCGCCCACGAGATATAATCCCACACTCTGTTTGCTCTACTGCATGTGGCTGCTTCTTAAACTCTCTGCTGCTTTCTTCTTTTCTTTTCCTCATCGCGGAAGCTTGTAATCGTATGGAAAATAAGACGCGCTAAAGAGAAGTTAAGGCCAAGTGTCTGGCTCGGTGTGGCGCCGCGGCAAAATAGACGAAACGAACAAAATCTTCGTTTTTTTTTCTTTTTCTTTTTTTGTGCTTCTGATTTTTTCTTTCGTTTTTCTTTGGCCGCAGGAAAACTCGAGTGGAATTTGTCTCGATCGCGTTTTTGTGTGGGATTCGTTCACGAGATTTTTTACGAATGCATGTTTGTCGGAATGTGTCGACTTTGCTGTGGAAACAAATGTTTCATTCTCGTCTGTATGCTGTTCTAAAAATGACGGGACAGCACCGAGGTTCCTTGCAACTGGGTCATTCGAACGAGTCTCCCGCATCGTTGAGACGTCACTAAATATTTTCAAACTGTCTTAAGCGAAGAGGTCAAATCTTTCGATGTGTGAGGAACTCAGATTTTCGTCAAATTCGAATTTAATTAATTTCAAGTATTTTCCATCATTTTTTCATTTTTTTCAATTTATTGTCATTTTTCAAAAATAATAAAAAAATAAATATCGAAATAAATAAATAAATATTTAAATAAACAAATAAATATTACAATAAATAAAAAAATATTAAAATAAATAAATAAATATTGAAATAAACAAATAAATATTAAAATAAATAAATAAATATTGAAATAAATAAATAAATATTAAAATGAATGAATAAATATTAAAATAAACAAATAAAATATTAAAATAAATAAATGAATATGAAAAAAAAAAATTAAAATAAATAAAAAAATATTTAAATAAATGAATGAATATTTAAATGAATAAATAAATATCAAAATTAATAAATAAATATTAAAATTAATAAAAAAATATTGAAAAAAATAAATAAATATTCAAATAAATAAATAAATAATAAATTAATGATTTGAATTAAATTAAATTGACACATGCAGGTCAATTTAATTTCAATCCAAGCGGAACCGTATTGGAAATCACAATGTTGGACATTTTTGCGAATATCCTTGGGCGTACGCCTTGAAAATGCAAATAAATGAAAAAAAGTTGAAAATATGTGTGTACACGTTGCTCGCGCGCAGGGTTGTTAATTAAAACTCACTAATTAACTCCAGTTTTCAATTTATTCGAGTTTTATGTTCGAAGTGTTTGGGGATAGGACGAGAGGTCGGGAGGATGAGCTCAATTAAAAAATGCAACAACACAGTGTCAAAGTGCGCGAGGCACCAGGATCGATGGCAAAGGAGCAGAGCTCTCGGGAAACGCGAGTCTGACTTTTTCACGCGCACGCCTCGAGCAACCAAAGTGCCGAGAGACAACAACAAAAATTGTCGTGCCCTACCTGGCAGCCAAAAAGAAGGAAAGAGCGGACAGAGCGAGCTACGAGGTTTAACGAGCAGATTTAGAATTTTCTTTGCGGTCTGGCGATAAGGGTGAGAACTCTCGACGTAGCCAACCGCCTAAGCGAGCGCGGTACCGCCTGCTCCTCAAAACCTCTTTTCAAAACCGAAATATAATCCTTGTAATTATCAAATCCCGTGGGCTTTACACAGGATCCCAGATCCTTGAAAGGATCCTGACTCCTCATTACTAGAGCTACACCATCAAAAGGACTCTCATTCTCTCTGCTGCTGCCTCCTTCCCCCCTCTGCTTCCTTTATTTCCCGATCTCTGCGTTTCAACCATTTATATACATTTTACACAACCTCCTTTTTTTCTCGCACCATGCCTTCCTTTTCTATGGGAGACTTGCTTACTTTTTACAGATTACCGGCCTCCAAAAAACCCCAAAAGTCGAGCAACCTTTTTTTTTTCTTACCAAACAGAAAATTATCGCACATATATTTAAAAAGTACGGACTCGTACACAATATCTTAGAAAATTTGCAAAAATTAGAGCGGTTGGACGATTTTTCAAAAAACTCAAATTTTCGTAAAATTCAAAAAATCATAAAATTCAAACCGTTCAACCAATATTTTCCAAATTTAATACCAACCTTCCTATTATGATACTCTATTGATAAAAAAAAAGTTAGTAATGAATCTCAAAATTTGCGAAAGTTACAGCGTCGACACGTTTTTTTGAAAATTTCAAAATTTCGTGGAATTCGTATTTTTCTAGCGATTCCAATGGATTTTCTAGAAAGTAGCGAGAAAGTATGGACTCGTACACAATATCTTAGAAAATTTTCAAAAATTAGAGCGGTTGGACGATTTTACAAAAAACTCAAATTTTCGTAAAATTCGAAAAACCATAAAATTTAAACCGTTCAACCAATATTTTCCAAATTTAATACCAACCTTCCTATTATTATACTCTATTGATAAAAAAAAAGTTAGTAATGAATCTCAAAATTTGCGAAAGTTACAGCGTCGAAACGTTTTTTTGAAAATTTCAAAATTCCGTAGAATTCGTATTTTTCTAGCGATTCCAACAAAATTATCAGAGAACGAAGAGCTCGTACAGATTAACGTCTGTGCAAAACAGGAGCCCTGTAGCTCAAACCGTTCTCGAGTTACGAACGTTTAAATTGTACAATACGTTTTTTTCACATTCGAGTTATTTTTTTTTTTAATAAAATTTCGGTGTTTAACTCTCTGCAAAAGTTTTGAAAACGAAAGTTTATATTCTCTGGTCACAAAAACGAGTTTGATGTCCCGAAAATTGAGAAGCTTTTAAATCGCCCATTTGGCAAGTCTTTACCGCGGAAATAATAACATTATGGCTTCTTTTTTTTTAGTGTCTATACGAAAGGGTAAAAAATCATTAATAAAAGAAGGTGGTGACGAGAAAGGAGTCTCTATCGAAGAGTCGGACTCCTCGCAACGGGAGGACGGTTAATTACCGAAGTTTACGAGCGTTCTCGAGGAAAATGGCCCGCCACAAGGGAAAGCCAAATTAGAATGCTAATTCACGAACGAGGAGACGGGGAGCCCCCGACCTTATCCTGCCTGCTCGATCCACCACGCAGTCTCTAAGATTCTTGTCATTTTACGGTGGCAATCATCCACCGTGTGCACCAGGAGCTCGTATCAAATTTGCGCGGAAGCAGAGGGCGTTGCGCAATAAAAGAAGGAAAAGTAAACGAAAAGTCAATTTGGATGCTAAACCGAAACAACGATTCTTCAGAAACCGTTCGGTGGGCCAATTTCATCTCCAGTTTTAAATTTGCGAAAATTAAAGCGTCGGCGACCTTTTTTTCAAAATTTCAAAATGTTGTAGAATTTTTATTTTTCTAGCAATTCCAACGGATTTTCTAGAAAGTAACGAGAAAGTAGAGAATTGTACACAATTTCTGATAAAAATTACAAAAATTAAAGCGGGTAGACGATTTTTCAAAAAACTCAGATTTTCGTAAAATTCAAAAAATCGTAAAACTTAAACCGTTCAACCAATATTTTCCAAATTTAATATCAACCTTCCTATTATGATACTCTATTGATAAATAAAAAGTTAGTTACGAATCTCAAAATTTGCGAAAGTTACAGCGTCGAAACTTTATTTGAAAATTTCAAAATTCCGTAGAATTCGTATTTTTCTAGCAATTCCAACAGATTTTCTAGAAAGTAACGAGAAAGTAGAGACTTCTACACAATTTCTTATAAAAATTACAAAAATTAAAGCGGTTGGACGATTTTTAAAAAAACTCAGATTTTCGTAAAATTCGAAAAATCGTAAAATTTCAACCGTTCAACCAATATTTTCCAGATTCAATACCAACCTTCCTATTATGATACTCTATTGATAAAAAAAAAGTTAGTAATGAATCTCAAAATTTGCGAAAGTTACAGCGTCGAAACGTTTTTTTCGAAAATTTCAAAATGCCATAGAATTAGTATTTTTCTGGCAATTCCAAAAAAATTATCAGAGAACGAAGAGAACGTCTGTGCAAAACGGGAGCCCTGTAGCTCAAACAGTTCTCGAGTAATAAACGTTTGAATTTTACAGTCCCAGAACATCCACACACACATCCGGCCATTTTTTCTAAATACGATTTTTCAATGTTTCGGGAAATCCAAAGCACATTGACATTGAGAACTGGAAAAAAAAAGTCATCGTCGTTTATTATTCTGTAAATCATCGATTTCCAGAATAATAAACGAAGAGAATTGTAAATGATAGAAAAATGACGTAATAAATGGCAAAGGGTGTATATGATCGCGACCGCGCGGGCGAGGCAGTGGTGACGCGGTGGTGGAGTAGATGAAGCGGACACTTAACCCTCGTTTTGGTCCTGCCATCTATTGTTTCTTGGATGCATAGACCCGCATACCCACGCGGCGATATATCTCTGGGACCCTTATTGCTGGGGGTAGTTTGTCATGTTAATTTCGGTCTCGCGGATACGAGGGCCATGACCAGGGCTTTTAACGGACTGCCACAGTAGCGGCATATTCACCAGCGCGAATCTATATCAATTTCCACACGTACATGCGCGCGCGTATTTATATGAATTTTCGTCTACGATTTTCGCTCCCTCTCTGTCTTCCTGGGTCTCCCCGAAGGATATCCTTCAATTGGGTAGCTCGGGAGGATGCAAATCCGTGCGAACGCCGATGAAAGGGTTAACTGAACTGCCGGCCATTAATATGCTAATAGTTTTCCCGAGTTTTGTAGATTCTCGGCTTATGAGAGTTATTATCGACGCGTAATGACCCGAGAAGCGGCTTTTTCCGGAAGGGTTCACCGCGCTGTGTGGCTCGCGGGGCGCGGCTCTTGGGCGATAAAAAACGAAGAAATAAAAAAAAAGAAAACAAAAAAAAAGCGGCATCTCGACTGCAACGTATGACACATCCTGTTTATAAAAGGTTCTCCATAATGTCTCAGTTCCCTTGGCTCCGCGTCGAGCTTTTTTAATGACTCGAACAAGCGAAAGAAAAAAAAACAAGGCGCTGCTGAGCTTCCATTCTAATAAGTCGATTCCCGAGGATGTTTTACGAGCCTCGCGCCGGGTGACAGGCTGAGAATCTCCGTTAAATGTCGAAGGGTTGATTTTATCACCGTACCCCATAAATATATCTATACATCGTACCCCACAACACACACACACATACATACACATCGGCCATCTTAAAAACTCGTAAAATCAAATGAAATTCACCCGCTAATCCGACAGATGATTAAACTTTGCTCCTAATCCAATACCAGAAGCAATGTTTTTTATTCTCGCTCCCCAATTCACCATCGAACACTTTTCCACTTTTTTAGATTCCGAGGAAAACGATGATTAAATTATTTTTACAAAGCGTTCGTAATTAATTAGAAAAATTCATTCAGTTCGGTAATTAATCCAATTAATTGACTCGATTTATTTTTTAATTTTCAGCAGCCTCAATTTTCTTTTTATCTGATTCTTCAATTATTTGGGATAAACATTTTTCACGCGTTCGTAATTAATTAGAAAAATTAATTCAGTTCGGTAATCAATCCAATTAATTGGCTCGATTTTTTTTTTACTTTTCAGCAGCCTCAATTCTCCTTTCATCTGATTCTTCAATAATTTTTTATTAACAATTTTTGACAAAAAAAATAAAAATTTTCTGCTCTAAAGAAAATTTTTTTGACGTCAAAATATTTTTTTTTCCATTTTTTTCTCATCCAAACGCGTCCAAATTAATCAAAGTCGCTTTCGTGTTTACGAGTCGCAAAAAAATGTGTTCAGGATTTTTCTAAAAGAAAATTCGGCCCACAGCCTTTTTGGCAGTCTGCAAAAAAAATTCTAAATCCATTTCTCTCCTGCCAATCAATTTTGTGCAACTAACGAAAACGTCACTTCGATTCACACGTATAATTAGATGAGAAAAATAAAAAAAATTGGATAAAAAAAAAATCCTAAACCCAAGAAAAGTGTAAAAATGATGATTTTCCTTGCCTGCTCGGGTAGTTCGTACCCGAAGGTAGGGTTAAGACAAAATGAGCGTGGAGCTACTCGGAAAATGGTGAGAACGAGACGATTCGTCACGTCAGTGTAAAACTGTGCTTGGAAAGCATCAAGTTTGGCTATCTCGAGATGAGCAGTCACACAGGATCCTGCAGCTTTATGAACGACCCGGTTGTAAAGCCTGCGAATTAATTTCAATCACTATATTCGTATACCTTTGTATAAAGTGTCCTTTTGATTCTTCACGTATCTGTGTGTATTTAGACGTGTCTGTGTTCGTGGAGAACTCTCTGTAGAAGGAAAGGACAATCCGCTGGCAAACGGTGATGTAAAAGACAGTTAAAGCCTCGCAGAGCAATGTCACGTTCTCGCATACGTACGCAGACCACAAAGTACATGAAACTTGTATGTGGGCGTCCATATCGTCGTATACAACAATATTTCTCGTGTACACATGCAGCATGTGAAAAAATTCATATCTATATGTGTCCTTAAGGTATAACCTCGAGGAATAAGGCAAAGGGGCGTTGAAAACATAAAACAATAATGGCGAAACATAAACGACAGAGCACTTAACACTTGGCACTTAAACAACTGGCAAATTGCTCCCTTGTCAGTCGAGCCGAGCAACAGAGCGCGTTCGGGGCGGTGGTGAGACGGGACTATACCGCCGAAGCGAAAGGGTGCGCTAGCCTCAAAGGTGGGGAAGCTAGAGAGAGCTTAAGGGACGAATTTGGTCCTGGAACCATGACGAGATACGTTCGTAGGCTGTGTGAGTGACGCCAGTCAGACGTTGACGTCTTGCACTGTGTTTTCAGGTATTGAGGCGAGAGACACGAATTTTTTACAGAATTTCGATTTATTCACTTTTGCTTGGTCGATAGAGACTTTTTTTTTACAGTTTTCTATGTCGATGTGATTCAAATTTCCTGAAACATTGAAAAATCGTGTCTAGAAAAAATTTCCGGATGTGTGTGCGTGTGTATTTTCTGGGACTGTAAAATTCAAACGTTTATTGCTCGAGAACGGTTTGACCTACAGGGCTCCCGTTTTGCACAGATGTTAATCTGTACGAGCTCTTCGTTCTCTGAAAATTTTGCTGGAATTGATAGAAAAATACGAATTCTACGGAATTTTGAATTTTTCAAAAAAACGTTCCGACGCTGTAACTTTCGCAAATTTTGAGATTTATTACCAACTTTTTTTTTATCAATAGAGTATCATGATAGGAAGGTTGGTATTGAATTTGGAAAATATTGGTTGAACGGTTTTAATTTTATGATTTTTTGAATTTTAACAAAAATCTGAGTTTTTTGAAAAATCGTCCAACCGCTTTAATTTTTGTAATTTTTATAAGAAATTGTGTAGAAGTCTCTACTTTCTCGTTACTTTCTAGAAAATTTGTTGGAATTGCTAGAAAAATACGAATTCTACGGAATTTTGAAATTTTCAAAAAAACGTTTCGACGCTGTAACTTTCGCAAATTTTGAGATTCATTACTAACTTTTTTTTATCAATAGAGTATCATAATAGGAAGGTTGGTATTGAATTTGGAAAATATTGGTTGAACGGTTTAAATTTTACGATTTTTTGAATTTTACGAAAATCTGAGTTTTTTGAAAAATCGTCCAACCGCTCTAATTTCTGAAAATTAAGTAAAAAATTGTGTACAAGTCTCTACTTTCTCTTCACTTTTCTAGAAAAGTTGTCGAAATTGTACAATTTTAATGCAAATACAAAAAAAAACTGTACGATACTTTTCCTCCACGAGGAAAAGGGAATAAAAAAAACAGTTCCTCAAAGAGTAAGAGCATCTTGTTGATCGTAGTTATTGCGGATTTTAATCCGAGCTGTCAGAATGAAAAATAAATAATCTCGAAAAATGCTCGGCATTGTTAAAAAAGCCGATGGACGAGCTGTCCAAGCGATTCGATTCTATAATGTAATTCAGTCTAAAATATTGCAGCAGGTTGCACGTGGGTTCATTCGTTCGATGATAATTCCTAATCTGCTAATCTTGGAGCTCGAGTAAAGATAAAAATAAAAAGAGATGCGGAGACTGTTGGGGGATGAGAGAGAGAGCAGGGCAACAAAATTTTTCAGTCGCATTCTGATTTACGAGCTGCTGGGGTGGCTCGCCCCTGCTGTTCTCTCTGTTCTGTTCCCCGAGCGTTTCCATATCTTGGTCTCTCCATCTTTGGCCAACTCGCTCGGACGATCTAGTATCTATATACTGCTATTAGTAGATCCCGTTGTGGCAAAATAGCGAGAGGGAGAACGGATTGGAAAATTGGTGAAATGCTTAGGGGTGGTGGGCACCCCTTGAAAATGATGGAGCCTCGTGTATGGCTCGGTGTTCATGTGTGTATAGAAATAAATATAAAAGAGGATTCGATCAAGGATCGAGATGAAAAAAAAACGATCATCTGGTTGATAAATTTCTCTCGCCATTCGAGAGGCACGTAATGAAAGTCAAATAGTGGCTTTTTTGGCTGGCACACGAGACTTGGGTTGACTCGAGGGACCATCGACTCGAAAATCTTACAAAAAAATCCTCAAACGATTTAAAACACGAACTCAACTTTTTTTTATCATTTTATTTTTTAATGGCCTAGACGCCATTTTTTTTTAGCGGACTGTGCGACCAAGTTACGCCCTTTTTAGTGCCACAACGATCAATACTCTCGAGACACAGGCATATGGCTCCTGGTAGCGAATTCCCATTCAATCCCTTTCATAAAAACTCACACAGCCAAGGATTTAATGCTTGTGAGCTCCTAACCACAGTGGAGCTTGTTCGGGGCACAGAAATCGAGAAAGAGATCCCAATTGCCTGGCTCACTGCGCGCGGGCTATGAATGAAATTTCTAATCGTATACAGCGTGAGTATGAAATTTAATGGAACGTCTTGCAGCCTCGATGCTTGGGATTTCGTGGCAATTTGGACCAGTCGCTATACCGGAAGTTGCAGATTTTTTTTACTGTCAATATATTTTCCACATTCAAGTTTTGAATATTTATTTCTCGAGTATTCGAAGAGGTTGATACAATTTTATGAAGGTTAACATTTTCATTATAATTTTTATCATTATTTAAAAAGAAATTTCAATATTTAAAGTTTGTTTAATTTTTTTTATGTTTTTTTCAAGTTTTGAATTTTTATTTCTCACGTATTCGAAGAGGTTAATACAATTTTATGAAGGTTAACATTTTCATTATAATTTTTATCATTATTTAAAAAAAATTCTCAATTATTTTGAATTTTTTTAAGTTTATGTTATTTTTTTTATTATTTTTTATCACTCTATTTTTATATTCCAGATATTCGGAGAGGTTGATCCAACGAAATTTACATTTTTATTATTCTTTTTATAATTATTATCATTATTTAAAATTTTTTTGAATTATTTTCAATTTTTGAAGTTTGTTTCATTTTTTTAAATTCCTTTGTAGTTTTGAATATTTATTTCTCGAGCATTCGAAGAGGCTAATCCAATTTTATTAAAATCAACGTTTTCATTATTATTTTATAATTTCGTTAAAATTTTTATGTATTTTATGTTTTTTCAAAAAATGTAAAATACAATTTTTTCGAAAAATAAATAGAGGCTCGGAATTTTTGTTTCTTTTATCGATCGCTGTTGCAAATTTGTCACCTGGAGAGACTTTTTCGTGGGAAATAGTTGAGTCGTCGAATTCGAAAAAGAATTTTGATTTTTTGAGATTTTTAAAAAATTAGACGCGACTTTGAATTGCCATGGACACTTGGAAAATTTTCGCACCGTTCCAATTTCATGCCAGTCGATTGCGCGTCGTCTCTGTACGAACAGGGCTGAAGAGAGACCCTCGCCGCGCTTATTACAAGCGGAACATGGCGTGGAGCCGACCCAAACACTTTGGTTGCTGCTGCTGCTCGAGAGGGGGGCGAGAGATGCTTTTTAATTTTACAATATAACCATAAAATATTCGCCATAACAGTAAAAGTGTTTGCGGGTAATCGTACAGAAGGGCAACGCGCCGCTTTAGTTTGCGGCTAAGCCGTGATTTGTGAGCGAGCGATATTGCCACGAAAGCTTTTCTATTCGCGCGCGGGCATAGCGAGTGGTGCAGTTATACGTATAAAAAGAATCAACAGCGTATGTGAGCGTCGAGGCAATTTGAAAAAAGCGTCGCGACGTCTTTTCGCTTGAAAAAAAACGTTCGTTTATTTTTCCTCGCAGTTTAATATTTCCGAATTTATTTACGTGCGGAATGTTATACGAAGTAAATTGAACAAATTGAACAAATTTGCAAAATCCTTTTGATCATTTGTGGAATTTTTTCATCAATTTATTAAAAAAAAAAAATCTTCCCATCCATCGGATTTTTTCGACCGGATCCGATTTTATATTCTCGTCCCCGAAATATCCTCGAAAGCTCCGCGCACGACAGACATCAATGACATTAGTATTAATTTTCTCTGACAAAGGCTTCTCTGCTCTTATTGGCATGAAATTTCTGAGGCTTGCACGAGCTTTATTTCCATCGTCTCAGGCACACGAGACCCCCCTGCTCCGTATATACATTCGTGCGGAGCAATTTTCCTCCGCAAGCTCGTATGAGAAATTTCTCGTTTAATTATCATTCCCGATAAATTAACTTTCCATCGTGTGTATCGCACGAAATCACATGCTAATTGAGTCTCCATCTTGCTCACTCTCCTCGCTTCTCTTTCCAGCCAAAAATTACGCAAATACGTCAAAATACGTGGGAGCACATAACATTCCAAACATACTGCTCAAAAGTCGAAGAATTTCGTGGTGAATTAGAGTCTCTCGTGCCAAATTATCTTTCGAAACTCTCTTCAAATTATAAACCAGACAATATGTGTTAATCAAAGTATTCCTGGCAAGAGGTTCGTCCAATTTTATGAAGTTTAGAATTTTCATTATAATTTTTATCATTATTTAAAAATATTTTCAATTATTTTCAATTTTTTGAGTTTATTTATTTTTTTAATTTTTTTTTTTTCGTTACTTAATTTTTATATTCCAGATATTTGGAGAGGTTGATCCAATTTTATGGAAATTAACGTTTTTATTATTATTTTTATAATTATTATCATTATTTTCAATTTTTTAAGTTTGTTTCATTTTATTTTTATTTTTTTGAAGTTTCGAATTTTTATTTCTCAAGTATTCGAAGAGGTTAATCCAATTTTATGAAGGTTAACATTTTCATTACATTTTTTATCATTATTTTAAAAAAATTTCAATCATTTTCAATTTTTTGAGTTTATTTATTTTTTTTTATTTTTTTTTCTCGTTACTTCATTTTTATATTCCGGATATTTGGAGAGAGTGATCCAATTTTATGGAAATTAACGTTTTTATTATTATTTTTATAATTATTATCATTATTTTCAATTTTTTAAATTTGTTTCATTATATTTTTATTTTTTTCAAGTTTTGAATATTTATTTCTCGAGTATTCGAAAAGGTTGATCCAATTTTATCGAAATTAACATTTTTATTATCATTTTTATAATTATTTACATTATTTTCAATTTTTTAAGTTTGTTTCATTCTATTTTTATTTCTGTGAAGTTTTGAATTTTTATTTCTCGAGTATATTCGAAGAGGTTACTCCAGTTTTATCAGAATCGACGTTTTCTTTATTATTTTATAATTTCGTTTCATTTTTTCGATTTTTTATGTCATTTAAAAAAAAAATTTAATTTTTATTTTTATGTTTTTATAAAAAATGTTGAATATTATTTTTTTTGAGAAAAAAATAGAGAGGCTCAGAATTTTTCTTCCTGTTATCGATCACTGTTGCAAATTTGTCGCCTGGAGACACTGTTTCGTGGGAAATAGCCGAGTCGAAATAGTAGTTTGCAGAGCAATCGATTTATTCGCTTCCGGCAAAACATTTGCTCGGCTAATGAAATGTTTCTCGTCAATGTGTCGAAAAGGAAGTGTGTAAAGGACTTTGTGGGGTTGTTCGCTCAAGTCAGCCAAAAAAAAGAGAAAAAAAAAAAAAGGATCGGCGAGCGACGTGCCAATTTCAGGACGTGACTGCATAGTGTACAGCCTTTAGCCTCTTTTCTCGTTTTCACACACAAATTACACACGTTTACAGATATTTATACAAATTCGTGCGCGAGACTTTTTGGTATTTTTCCGCGTTCGTCCAGGGAAACGTTTCAGTGCCAAATTCGTCGTACAAGTAAAAAAAACTATTGCCTAAAATACTCGCGGCAAAGGAACGTCGTAAAAATGGGAATAGAAACATTCTCTATACCCGTTACAATCGCAGTCGATAAATGCACGAGATAACGAGTCGGAGCGAAAAGTGTGCAGCCGCTAATTATCGTGACTCGCTTACTGCTGAAGTAACACACAACGTTTCCGCATTGGAACGTCAAATTGCAGTCTCAACTTGCCTCTATTTCTACCAACTCGTACCCACCCTGCTCGCAATCCTCACGTCATCCTCCAGCCCCAAATTATGGGGACAACGAAATTATTAATTTTTATGAGCCGAAGCGTTTCCGACGATTCTCGTGATGTTATCGAAGAAAGCGTGAAAAAGGACTGAATGGATTTTATTTTGGAAATGTATATTTTAAGAACGAACGCGAAATTAATTCTGTCGACAGAATTCTTTCAAATTTTCACCGTACAAAGAAAATTGTCGTGTCTAATTGCTCGAGCATCCTTCACTGCTTTTTTCGCGAAAAAATGGAATAAAATTTTATCGAAATTTTGTTTATTAAATAAAAAATACAAATTAATTCGAAAAATCAATAAAAAGTGGAAAATTTGTTTTTTCTTAATAAAACATCAGTGAGTATGGAAAAAATAGTCGTGTCTAATTGCTCGAGCAATTTTAAAAGCTCTCACCATCCTTCACCGCTTTATTCGCTAAAAAATGGAATAAAATTTTATCGAAATTTTGTTTATTAAATAAAAAATACAAATTAATTCGAAAAATCAATAAAAATTGAAAAATCTGTTTTTTCTTAAGGAAACATGAGTCAGTATGGAAAAAAAAGTCGTGTCTGATTGCTCGAGCAATTTTGAAAGCTCTCACCATTCTTCACTGCTTTTTTCGCGAAAAAATGGAATAAAATTTTATAGAAATTTTGTTTATTAAATAAAAAATAAAAATTAATTCGAAAAATCAATAAAAATTGAAAAATTTGTTTTTTCTTAAGAAAACATGAGTCAGTATGGAAAAAATAGTCGTGTCTAATTGCTCGAGCAATTTTAAAAGCTCTCACCATTCTTCACTGCTTTTTTCGCGAAAAAATGGAATAAAATTTTATCGAAATTTTTTTTATTAAATAAAAAATACAAATTAATTCGAAAAATCAATAAAAATTGAAAAATTTGTTTTTTCTTAAGAAAACATGAGTCAGTATGGAAAAAATAGTCGTGTCTTATTGCTCGAGCAATTTTAAAAGCTCTCTCCATCCTTCACTGCTTTTTTCGCGAAAAAATGGAATAAAATTTCATCGAAATTTTTTTTATTAAATAAAAAATGCAAATTAATTCGAAAAATCAATAAAAATTGAAAAATTTGTTT
The DNA here is from genome assembly GCA_037952995.1 of Hyposoter didymator. NCBI lineage: Eukaryota > Metazoa > Arthropoda > Insecta > Hymenoptera > Ichneumonidae > Hyposoter > Hyposoter didymator. The sequence goes on along the minus strand of JBAJMU010000009.1, from coordinate 10,657,210 downwards.
TTTCTTAAGAAAACATGAGTCAGTATAAAAAAAATAGTCGTGTCTAATTGCTCGAGCAATTTTAAAAGCTCTCACCATTCTTCACTGCTTTTTTCGCGAAAAAATGGAATAAAATTTTATCGAAATTTTGTTTATTAAATAAAAAATACAAATTAATTCGAAAAATCAATAAAAATTGAAAAATTTGTTTTTTTCTTAAGAAAACATTAGTCAGTATGGAAAAAAAAGGTGATGGCGAAGAAAAATGTACAAATTTTCACGTAATAAATGGGCTCGTTCTCGAATTTCGGTATTTTCACGATTCTTGCATTATGTCCGGATATTATGCACACACACAAAAAGAAATGATGGGGGGCGTCCCGACACCGCCATTAAAACCTCTCGCAGGGCTGTAAAACGACCTTTTAGACTTTACGATCTTTTATGGAAACGCGTAAGTGACTTGCTGACGTTTGCTGCTTTTCGCGCGCCTTCTCTCTTTCCCTCATCACGCATGTCTCTCTCTCCCTCAAACAGCTCTCTCGGTAAATATTGTACAGCGATATACACACGTTGAAAGAATAAAATCCGGAAACGTGGAATCATGATGATGAGCCAGAAAACTAACGCCCTTTTTTCTCTACTATCGCCTCCTTTTTAACTGCGACTCACGCTCGTAAAACAAAAGTAAGTAAACATCGTGTGGAATGGACGAGACAAAAGTTGCTTAAAATAAAAAAAATAAAAAATTCAAAAATTCTTGAAAAAATAATTTAAAAAAAAAATCAAGAAAATTGACAAGAAAAAAAGGAAAAAGGAGCAACAGGACGAGGGATGCAGGATCAAACCCTCGAGATTTGTACGAGGAATGGACGAGACAAAAGTTGCTTAAAATAAAAAAATCAAAAAATTCAAAAATTCTTTAAAAAATAATAAAAAAAAACAAATCAAGAAAATCGACAAAAAAAAAGGAGCAACAGGACACGGGATGCAGGATCAACCCTCGAGATTTGTACGAGGAATGGACGAGCCGAAAGTTGCTTAAAATAAAAAATAAAAAAATTCAAAAATTCTTTAAAAAATAATTTAAAATAAAAATCAAGAAAATTTACAAAAATAAAAAGGAGCAACAGGACAAGGGATGCAGGATCAACCCTCGAGATTTGTACGAGGAATGGACGAGACGAAAGTTGCTTAAAATAAAAAATAAAAAAATTCAAAAATTCTTTAAAAAATAATTGAAAAAAAAAATCAAGAAAATTGACAAAAAAAAAGGAGCAACAGGACGAGGGATGCAGGATCAAACCCTCGAGATTTGTATGGTGACTCGTTGGCCCCCTCACCACAGAGCAGACCTCGTCGTCGTAGTCAACGACGACGAGACACATAATTAATCGTACTCCTTTAATAACCCTCGTCGAGCACGAATGCACGAGCATTTATTAACCGACGAACGAGATCACGTCGTCGACCGGTTGGACCGTACAAGATTTCATCAGCATACATCTTCCCCGTTAATCCTGAAGAGCCCTTATTCAGGCCTGAATCAACGGGACCATTAAACCCCAATGGAATAATATGCGAATCAGTATTTAAAACCCATGAGCCTCAACCTCCCATATGTTTCCACGAGAATCTGCCAGAACAACATTTTTCTCGTCACAATTCCATCGACCAGGCATTTACTAACTCATCTCTCGATATTTCTAAATTCTTTGCAAACAATATTCGTCCCTTTCATTACCGATCTTTTCATAGAATTATTTTATACTTGCAAAATTATAAAATTGAAAAAAAAAATTACAAAATTATTAAATTATTAAATTACAAAATTACAGAATTATGAAATTATAAAATTATAGAATTATAAGATTACAAAATTATAAAATTCTAAAATTATTAAATAATAAAAAAATAAAATTGCAAATAAATTATAAAATTATAAAATTATAGAATTATGCAATTATAAAATTATAAAATGATAGAATTATAAAATGATAGAATTATAAAATTATAAAATTATAAAATTGTAAAATTATAAAATTGTAAAATTATAAAATTATAGAATTATGCAATTATAAAATTATAAAATGATAGAATTATAAAATTATGCAATTATAAAATTATAAAATGATAGAATTATAAAATTATAAAATTATAAAATTTGTTAAAAAATTTTAATTATATTTCAAAAAAAATCAAAAATTTCAATTTAATTTTATAAAATGATAAAAGTTTCGGTGAATGTAACTAAATCTCCAATTCCCCGTTCGACAAGAAGTAATTATAATATCGAACATAAAATTACCGTGTCGTCTACACAGCAAAGTAAAAAAAAGCGAAACAATTGTTTGCTCCATTGGAGAGCTCATAGGTCGTGGCTGAATAGATTATCCTCGCCGCAGACTGCATTTACGCACAACGCGTCTCTCTGGCTCTCTCTGCTCAGCATTCGCTCGCAATAAGCAGAAAAAAGAATAATGGTTTGCATACGAGGAGAGAAAAACACCCACGCGAGGAAATTAGCCTTGCAAAGACGTTGCTCCGCGCGTGCGGAGAAACGTCAACGCAGCATCGTGTCTTATCGATNATCCTTACGATCCTGCGAGTCGTAATTCAGAGTCTCTGCCTAATTAATAGATCGCGACGTTGCGCCCTTTTCAATGCAACGACTCGTTCGACGAATGTAAATCAGCTGGTGCGTCCAAATGCGGAGACCGAGAGAAAAAAGCACATCGGGCGTGCAAAAAGCAAAAAAAAAGGCTTGACATAATTGCAACAGTAAATCGGAGTGTCTCGCGTTCCAGAGAGAACGTTACGCCACGAGGAGGCTCGATATATCGCTAATAATCGTTCCCGAGTCAGCCGAACACCTGTGCGCGTCCCACACGATGAAATCTCCAGAGTCTAGCTTTTCAAATAACCCGCGATGCTTGCTTATGTCATTTGGAAACGCGATGACGACCCACGACGATGACAAAGTTAAAAAAATCCAGTTGCACATTTATTTCACGCTTCAAACCTTTTTTTTTATCCCTGCGCGTGTGTGTGTGTGTTTGTGTGTGTGTGTGTGTGTTTGTGTGTTTTTACATAAACAGGAGAAGGCGTAATGGTGATTTAATTTCAAAAGCCCCTGCTGCCGGGCTCGGGCAGCATGACGAGACGAGATCGAGATCGATATGCAACATTTTGCACAGGGGCCACTGCTTAATGTCCACTTGACACACACAAGCACCGGCTACGAGACGCGAGAGGGTTCACCAGGTGCGTCATGGCTTTATGATACTCGATTGAAATTTTTTTCGTAGCGACCCTACACGTCGACGTTGCTTCAGGATCATCAACGCATCTTCGTCATTTTTTTCCCCACATCCTCGTAATTTCGATGAACGCTTATGGGATTTCGATAAAATCGAAATTTAGAGATTTCGAGAAAAAAAAAACAGTTTAACTTTTAGAATTACGGAATCGCTTCACTTGACAAATTGCACGGACATTACAAATTTAAAAAAAACAATACAATAAATTTTTAAAAATCGTCTCGTTGCTCGAATGCGAATTTAAAAAAAAAAAAAATTCGTAGCGATTTTCGTAAAATCAAAGTTGGGAGATTTTGAAACAAAAAAGAACGTTCAACTTTTCGCATTACCAAATCTCTTCACCAAATAAATTGCATGGACTTGACAAATTAAAAAAAAAAAAAACAGAAAAAATTAAAAAAAAAAAAAAATCGTCTCGTTGCTCGAATGCGAATTTGTTAAAAAAAAAAATTCGTAGCGATTTTCGTAAAATCAAAGTTTGGAGATTTTGAAGAACAAAAAAACGTTCAACTTTTCGCATTACCAAATCTCTTCACCAAATAAATTGCATGGACTTGAAAAATTAAAAAAAAAATAAAAAAATAAAAAAAAAAAATCGTCGCGTTGAAAAATTCGAAAGAAATTGGAACGTGGAGAGTTGTGGAATTTCCTGAGCCAAGATTTATGCATCTAATAAATAATAAACGTAATATTAGCAAAAAATAGAATAACAGCATTACTTCTGCAGCGTTGATAGTAAAGAATGTGTAACTCTCATATATTCCGCGGAGAATTCCGCAAGGAAGAAAGGACTTGAAGTAAATTTATCGTTGGAGCATATTTTTCCAGCTGGATCCATAAATTCGTCTTTTTTTCTTATTTTCTGTATATATATATCCAGCAGCATGATTATTGCATGCTTGGAAGAAAAGTGCTCGTTGACTCGAAGAAAAATTGGATATCGCGCGTTCGGTTTTTCCTCCTGCGAGGAATCGAGAGAAAAGAATATCTGGCCAGAAGCTTTTATTGGAGGCGCGGGGAGGGGGTAGACACAAAAACTTGGTCGTATCGTGTGTTTTTTTCGCTGGGCCAGAGCCTCAGGAAAAAAAATGCGAGGGAGAGAAAAAATGAAGGAAAATCGTTGGCAATCTCGCGGATCCACATGCCCAGCTCTCGAGGTACGTAAGAGTTTGGATAGAAACAGGAGGCAAGGGTTGTTTCAGGAGGCGAAGTGATTATGAGTGATTCCTGGCAATATCAACCCCTGCGACAACGCGAGAGGGAATTGCACGGACAGAGCGAAGCGTCCCAGCAAAATGCGTGCACGACATTGTAAAAATGGTCGAGAGCGAGGCGAAAAAAGGGAGAAAGAGATTGAGAATGGTTTTGCGGACAACTCGGGTACAGAGGGAGGAAATTCACTTGGCGAGGAAATTAAAAACAGTCAACGGGAGTATAGAGGCAACAGAGAGACGCGCACAGCAGGAGAGCTCTTCCTCTCGAATTGCTGGCATCGTTCATGTCAATATGGGCCATTGCCCGTATTACCATATTACGTTTCAGCCACTGCTACCAGAGAATATCGTGTCGGAGGGGCTGAAAATTTCAAGTTCACACACAACACACACGCAAGACGAGCGAAAAATGGGAGCTCCGTGAACTGGGGCTATCGCTTATAAATACCGGCAATTACGGGAGAAAAAGCGGCGAGTGAGCAGCAGGGTCGTCTCATCCGNTACCAGAGAATATCGTGTCGGAGGGGCTGAAAATTTCAAGTTCACACACAACACACACGCAAGACGAGCGAAAAATGGGAGCTCCGTGAACTGGGGCTATCGCTTATAAATACCGGCAATTACGGGAGAAAAAGCAGCGAGTGAGCAGCAGGGTCGTCTCATCCGCGACGAACGCTCCAGCTAAATGTCCAAATGCTCATTTTTTTTTCTCTTTTTTTTTTACTGTCGCAACAAAAATTCGTTGTGAGCTGCGTGGTGGCGAGGACAGCGGGAAAAAGATGGCGTTATTTTTAACGTCCTCCCATTTATTCGACCTTATCCGCGGGCGCTTACGTTTTTACATTTTTCGATTTTCTCGGCGCGGTATTCGCGCTCGCCCTCGATTATTCTCATCCCTTGGTCCTCGCGCGCCTGTCGTTCAATCAAGGAAAACGCACCCTTCGCGGATAATCGGGCGCTCTGCTCTTTACTTTATTTCCCTTTTTGTTTTCTCTCTGTATTTTTCAACGCTTCGTGCCACAAGAATCTGTCGCTCTGCTGCTGCGCGTTGAAAATCTTTCAAAAACACTTGTCCACCGAATTTTTTCCTCCGCGCACTAAATTTCAATGGCCTTGACATTTTATTTTTTTATTTTTTTTTCTCCTGCTTTTGGAGCAACGTTTCAAGAGAAAAAACGCCAAGGAAATTTCTACTCGGCCACCCCGCGTCTGTCCGAACAGAAAAATTCCTCTTTCCATTTACTGCGTCAACGCAATCGCGTTTCCAACCACAGCAACTCACTCTCGTGTCAAAACAAAAATCAGAAACAATCCCATAGCCTCGCGTGTTAGAATTTCCCATTTCCAGTTTCAAAACTGTAAAAAAAAAATTCACCGTCGACATTTTGTTAAATACGTTAAACTAAATATATTTCGATAATTGTTAAATTTTCGTTGTTTTCAGTGAAGGGAATGCGAAAACATAATTAAAAAATTCTATGGGGTTTTTTTTATGGGGTTTTATGGGGTTTTTTTATGGGGTTTTTTTTTATGGGGTTTTATGGGATCCCACCAAAAAACTACATGGGATATCATTCGTTAACTATATGGAGTGTGACAAAAAATGTTGGACCACTTTTGGGCTGCAGCCCTGATTCGCCATAATTACCATAATTTTTGTTCGTCGAATCTGCTCCAGCGACGAGTCAGAGCGAAATAAAAATCGTGTTAAAAAAAGCGGCGGATAGATGAAAAGAAATACAGCCGAGTACATACATTTGACGAATTCGCAAGCCACTAAACGATCGTTAGTACAAATAATGCGCTCGGAACGAGAAAGAGTGATTTTTAGTCTCCGATTCTCGAGTGTCTGTGTAAAGAGCGTTGCAATGGTGCACACGCGTTTCATTTATTATTGTTGAGACTCGGGAGCAGCAGAGAACGCCAAGTGTGTGTTTCGGTTGCTGCACGCGTCACACACACAAGCCTTCGGCGTGTGTGTGTGTGTAAAACGCGAACACACGAGATGCAAACGTCAAAGCATCGGGAAAAATTTTTACTCGTTTTTGTACGAGCCAAGAATATGCCACGTGCGGCCTCAAGACTTCCGATCAATTAACTCCACTTTTGATACTTCAGCGTCATGTACCCCCTCGTGCAGCAGCAACGACCCAGCAAGGGGCAGAAATGGAAAAAAAGAATGAAAATCGCTGCTCTTCTCTCTTTACAACTTTCCCCTCCACACATACGTCCAATTGGCGACTCTCTTTACTTTTTGCTACACCAGTTAGCTAACCTTACGCACAGAGACTCTCGCAGCCTCTCGACTTGCCCTTTCCTACTTTCATGTCGTACAGATACGTCCCACAAACGAAATACTGTTTCTTTAGCACCCTCCAACGATCGGAACATATTGACGCGCCAATATGATGGCGTTCGAGCGTGCGCTCGATACATGCACTTAATGCATCGCTCTGTGTGTGTGTGAGTGGATAACTATTATTTACTGTACACGTGGAGCCATGCAGAGAATATAAAACGAACGTCGAGCAGTTTCGAGTTTTTCGATGTTGAAAAGTTTTCATTTGGTCGCGGGAGCGGGGTAATAGTTGTCGTCGTCGATTCTTATATGTCAAGACTCTTCATCCCTCGCGATCATGTATTTACAAGCATTTGTGCATGATCCTCGTGTGTATACCTGATTGGGAACGAAATATCGTACAAGCAAAAGCATCGAGCCTATCGCTCCTTGTCTAAAGTTTTCTCGACCATGGGAAACACTCGAGATATGTTACTCGGGCTCACCCCAACGCGCACCCCAACGCACCACTCAAATTTACGCTGCATATGATTTTTTTCCAACCCACCCACGCACGTAATGCTTGCCGAAGTCTTTTCCGCGGTGGGTTAACGTTTTTATGCCCCTCGAAGCCTCTCTGATTTTTCTGAACACTGGAAACTCAATTTTTCCAAAAAACGTCGATTTTTTATTTTTTTTTTCAACGCGGACGATATTTTTTATTTCTTACGAAACTGTCAACAAAATTTACACGAAAATTTTCTTTTCTAGAATTTTTTTCCGCTGCAATGACATTTTTTAGATTTTTCAAAAAAATTTCTACTCCTTTATCGATCTTTTCCCAAAAAAACTTTTTTTTTCAGCAATTTTTTTCTTGGCTCAGAATTTTTGCATATTAAATTGGAAAAATGAATATTTTCGTTCCTTTGCCATCGAGAAATTTTCAGCCGCCCCAACAGCCGCGAATAAATAAATTTCTGGATGAATTTCTCATTGAAATTGGCATGGTGCATTTTAATCGAAGGAAAACCGCACATCCTGCCAAATTACGAGATCCCACGTAACGTGATGATTAAAAAAATAAAAAATAAAAAAAAACTAGGAAATTATGGGGCTCCTCTTATTCACCAAGAGTTTTTTATTTTATTTTTCAATGCCAGCACCGCGTGCACGTATTTCGTAAACGTGTACCGCTCGTAAAATATCGCAAAGTGTTTACATTATTATTTCTCGTAATTACACGATCAATTCGCCTTTGGATTTGATGCCTCGCGATGAAAATATGTATTGACGTTGAGCACATAGCAGCAAAATGAAGACACCGCGCGGGGGACGTGTGTGTGAACCACTCATTACGAGAATTCAATAGCGATAATAAAAGAAATAAAAAGAAAGAGAATGAAAAGGGAGGGAGGAATAAGAAAAGTCAATTGGGCGATAATGAGCTGTTGTGTAAACGGTGCAAACAGAAAAAGGCTCAGCGGTGCATCGTGTACGTCGAGAGAGCAGCGCGGAGTGGCAAAATGCATGTGTGTTTGCATATAATATACAAAACGTTGGGAGGCTTTGGCGCAGCGGGTGCAATTCAGTTGCGTGTCGAGGCGCACGTCCATCACGTCGACGACGAGACAGCGCACGTCCGAGTTAATAACGGCATACGTTTCACACGCATCAATCGAGGACCCCGCGAGAGACACAAGGAGAAAGAGAGCAGAGAGCAGCGCAAAAGCGAGCCCCTCGATCCCGCATAGCCTTAACAAAATATCACACTCGGTGGGAAAATCGAGGGCGTGAAAACCCTCGGATATATATTTTCGACCTTTTTCTCCTTTTAATGCGATGCAACCCACTCGATGTCCATACAATTATATAAACAGAGATTATTCTTGCATCAAAATACCGATACGAACCCCGAATCCTCGCCATACTGACGAAACTTTTTTTTTATGTCGATAAAATTAATTAATTAGTTCGTATCTTCATTTTTGCAAATCGTCAATTTAATGGGCGCTGGGATAGAAATTTACGCAAGAAAAACTATGCGTGTTTATATTTTTTAGAAAATTAGTTAATTAATTAATTAATTAATTATTTATTTATTTATTTATTAATGGAGAAATGAAAAAATAAATAAAATAAATAAAATAAATAAAATAAATAAAATAAATAAAATAAAATAAATCAATCTTAAAAATTAATTGACAGATTAATTGAAACCCTTACAATTTTTAATTTGCTAATTAGATTGACCAAACATTTTTGGATGTATTCCAAAAATTTTATTATATTTTTTATTCAAATAATAATTTTTTTCCGACTCCGGAGCCTGCGAAAGAGTCTCGAAATTTAGTTTTAATGTGATTCATTGGAATTTGAGTAAATTTCATTCTAACGAGTTGCATTCACGATAAAAAATGATAGAAAATTGTCTAGCGGAGTGGGATAAAATATTATTTTTTCCGGAGCGTAAAAACATGATTCCTAATCGATTTCCAATCACCCTCGATGTTGATACAACGTTCCGGTAAATTCACTCTTCTTTTCACGCACTCGATAACATCGTATCTATATATTTACATTAACGTGTACACTCTTTATCCTCGTATTTGCGTGGCTCTGTGTGTGTGTGTGTGTGTGTGTGCGTTGGCAGGCTTTTGAGCTGCGTTATGCCGTATAAATGAATCAGAAAATAGCGGCGGGAGAGTCTTGTCCAACACGTGACCGGTCACGTGTTAGATAATTAGATATTCTTTAGGGTCGCGTCGCTGGCATTAGTTTCTCCGGCAAGTTCTCGCGTTCTGTTGATGATTCTCCGCTCGCTCTTCTTCCCCATTAAATGACCTGTGTTTAAAGGGCGCGTCGCGCTTCTCACAAAAGCTTGGAGCTTTTCCATCGCTCGCCAAACAGCGACTCCAACCCCTCGGCCCAAAAAACAAGCCACGCGGTCCCTCAACGCCGTGGCAACTTTTATTAATCGTCCATTATTTTCTTTCGACTGCACAATCGCGTGTTTTTGCCTCGCGCACCTTCAACAACATGGGAAACATTGTAATGGCTCATTGTCTGATTTACGAGAGAGACTTGACTCATCCGAACCGCGACCATTCATCGGAAATCGAAACAAAACGAAGCCCCCGTGTGCTTAAACTTTCGTTGCTCGATTAGATTTTATTTTCACACACCGATCATCATTATTTTCATATTTTCGGGCCACAGCTCGCCGCAGCAGGTATGGGCGTGAGAAAAAACTCATGACGCAGCTCGAAAAAGTGGCTAATCATGGGAAATCCATCGAAACCGGAAATCAACGTTAATTTGCCACAGAATCCCATTTTTTTTCTTTTCTTACTCGAAATTTTCGAGCCTCGAGTTTTCATCCCCCTGGATCATTTTTTTTCGCCATAATTCCCACATGAGGGTGACGAGTGTCAAATGTCATGAAACGACTTTATTTAGAATTTATTTCATCATTTAATTAAATTAAATTAATTCATTTGATTAAATTATTTATTTAGAATTTTCTCAACTTTAGAATTTCAAATATTTCATTTCCAATGTTTCACTTTTTTTAAATCTGAACGCTTGTTAATTTAAATCACGTTTCCATTAAAAGTTGCAAGAAAAAATAAAAAAAAAACGGCATTATTTCAATTTACACGCGTTCGGATTTGAGAAAAAATGGAAAATGAAATATCTCGAAATTCTTGACGTCAGAATTTTTTTTTTACAGCAGAAAACTTTTAGTTTTCGTGCCAAGAATGTTTTGATACTAAATTTTGCAAGAAACCTCAATAAACTCGTTTTGTGAGTCACGTTTCCATTAAAAGTTGCAAGAAAAATTAAAAAAAACGCCATAATTTCAATTTACACGCGTTTAGATCCAAGAAAAAATAAAAAATTAATTATCCCGAAATTCTCAACGTCAGAAAATTTTTCCTCACAGCAGAAAACTGTTAATTTTCGTGCCACGAACGTTTAAACCAAAATTTTGAAAGATCCCTCAATAAATTCGTTTTGCGATAGTAAAATACGTTGAACGCGTAGAATTTTTGTTCACGAGCGCCATTCACGCATTATCAAGTGCGTAAGAAAATCGTTAAAAAAAAAAAAGTGAAAAAAAAGGAAAATGGGAGCTGCGAAGGCGTAAAACGGAATCGCACGAGAAACTGTAACATTTAGTGCGTTACTCTCGAATGGCATTAGAGGAGAAAATACTCGGCAGGCAGCGGTTGAAATCTCACGGGGTTGGGACGATTCGACGCGATGTTTATTTTTTATGATTTTGGTAAAAAGGCGTTAAAGGTGATACGCGGAAGAAGGGAAATGCGGAGAGACGAAAAAAAAGTGCAGAATCGATGGAAAAAAAAAGAAAAAATGGACGAGAGGCTCGTGTTGTTTGGAAAACAATGGAGACACTCGTTCGCCATCATTAACGCGCCCGATGCTTTTTATTATTGTTGCGAGAAAAATCGTATAAGCTCCCGTCCTCGCGGTCGGAATTTTCATGGCTATACCCCCATGGAACTCTTATGGGGCTTATGCACTCGCATTATCACCGCGTATAGAGAATATCCACGCGGTGACAAGTACCGCCCATATAATTGATGTTGGTAATGCGTTCGAGGAACGTAAACAGAAAAACGCACGCACGCATGCCCCCCGACGCGCGTAAACGACGCGTGGCACTGCGCGTAGAAAAACAAACGTGTAAAACGCGTTAACGCGATGATACGATAGGAAAATTGCGATGGTTTCGTCGTCGCTGCATTTTTTTTATTTTTCCTCCAGCAACAAACGCGTTTAACAATTTTTTCAATTTTTTCTCGAATTACGCGAATTTTGTTTGACTAAATAAATGCAAACACACGCAGTGGGCGACGAGAGCGTTTATTTTTTTCCAACTACGCGATTAATGCTCGAAAGTTGGCGCTCTGGCACGATCTCTCCTGATGATGCATACGCCGTTACTGTAAATAAACATTCCGCGATGTTGCATTCTGTCAAGTGGACAAATAAAAATTCACCAGAAAAAAAAAATAACAAAATTTGCGATATTTTTTGTATTTGCATTCAAATTATACAAGTTTGACGATTTTTCTGGAATGTTGAGGACGAGGACAGACTTGTACACAATATTTTACAAAAATTTTCGAAAAAAATAAAATTTTCGTAAAATTTGAAAAATCATAAAATTGAAACTTTTATCAAAGATTATTAAAAAAGTGTTTATAAAACAAGAAATTAGTAATGAATCTTGAAATTTACGCAAGTTACAGGGTCAACACGTTTTTTTTTGGAAAATTTTAAAATCCCATAGAATTCGTATTTTTCTAACAATTCCTACAAAATTCGCTCTTTTTTTTTTCATCCCCCGCATGCCTGAATGAATAATGAGTAGGAGAGCGAAGCGTCCCTTCGGAAGTGATTAAAAACAATTACCATTTCGACACCGCGGCATCGAGACTCGCAGACCCGTAAACATTTTTCTCTCCTCCTCTTCGCATCGCGGCCACAAACCTTTTTCCGGGGGCAGCTCGAGATCCAAGCAGTGTATCGGAAGGTCAGGTCAGACGGTTCGATATACTCTCGAGGAGCAGGGACAAAAGGTTCTCGCGGAAGGGACGAAGGATCGTGTGATACAAAATGAAAAAAAAAATGAAAAAAAANAAAAAAAAAAAAAAAACTAAATTGCTTAACATACGAGCCCTGCGGGTTATGTGGTTTCGAGGCGAGGCAATCGCTCCCTTATTTCTTTCACTGTCTCGCTCCCTCCCTCCCGACGTTAGGGCGCTGCCCTACGCATTGTCATTTTCGCAAAACATTTGTATGAAAATATTCAACTCGCTCGAAAATTCAGTGGAAGGAGCAGGTTCGTGTCTCGCTCTCTCCGCGTGTATATTTCGCGCTGACGTATATAGGGGCTCGGAGGGTCGAGATCGAGATCGTTGCGGAGAGCAAGTCTCCCCACGACATTCGATCACACTCTCAAAACAATTAATTGATCATTCCGATAAAACGCAATTATATTTTTTTATAATTTCAAAATTTTCGTTATTTTGACAATATTTTTTATTTATAACGAAACTGTCAGCAAAATTTACAATTGTAATGACAAATTTTTCTTTCCGAAGAGACTTTCCTGAGTAAAAAGTAAATTTGGTCGAAAAAACGTCGATATTTTGTTGGTAAACTAAATATTTTTGGATAATTTCAAAATTTTCGTTATTTTGACGATTTTTTATTATTTTTAACGAATTTTTCAGCAAAATTTATAATTGTAATGACAAAATTTTCTTTCCGAAGAGACTTTTCCGACTAAAAATCAAATTTGGTCGAAAATACGTCGGAATTTTGTTGGTAAACTAAATATTTTTTGATAATTTCAAAATTTTCGTTATTTTGACGATTTTTTTTTATTTCTTACGAAACTTTCAGCAAAATTTACAACTGTAACGTCAAAATTTCCGTTCCAAAGAGACTTTCCCGACTAAAAAGTAAATTTGGTCGAAAAAACGTCGATATTTTGTTGGTAAACTAAATATTTTTGGATAATTTCAAAATTTTCGTAATTTTGACGATATTTTTTATTTCCAACGAAATAACTCTTTTCGCCGAGACTTTGTAGAATATTTCTCAACAAAAATGTTTGTAATTAAAAAAAAAAAAACGTTCAGTCTCACGAATCCAAGAAAATTTCCATCTTTTCCGAAAAAATGAAACAAAAGTTGAGTTTCCAACATAATGGAATGAAAATCCACTCCCTGCTGGCTCAAATGTCCACCGACGTGCTCTGCTATTTATCGATACAGTCCGCAGAGCGTGACTGGCGAGCGAAGGGCTTGTTCCCACATTGACTAGCGACGCAATGGGAATATAAACGCGAGGCTGGACCACACGAAGATGAGACGCAGAGGCGAGAGGAAAACTGTTGGAAAAGCTGGGATACGAGGCAGTCGCATTCTTCGACTTCTAAATCACGAAATAACTGCCCGGCTGGGTCTGTTCTCGCGTTCGCAACGTTTCCCTGGCCTGCGTTGCTTCTCCTTAATATATTTATACATTTTAGTCTGCGAGTGCATCTAGAAAATAAATATCTCGAGCGAAAGTGGAAGTGGCGAGGACCGCGCGCGGCGGATATTCCTTCGGCAGTCACCTCTGCGCCCATTATCCGCTCTCTTTCTGTTTCCTCCCGCTAATTAACAATTAAACGATACCGGAGGGACACTCGGCTCTCGGAACGACTACAGGAAATTCATTATCTCGAAAATTGCGTCCCGAGGGTTTGAAATTGTCGAAAAGTTGCTTCCGATTCGACGATTTCGTCAAAAAACAAAAAAAAACAATAATTTTCGTTGTAAAAAATCGGAAAAACGAAATTTCGGGTCGAAATTGGCGTTTTTTCCGCATCGATCGGGAATTCATTATCTCGAAGATTGCGTCCCGAGTTTGAAATTGTCGAAAAGTTGTTTCCGATTCGACGATTTCGTCAAAAAACAAAAAAAAACAATAATTTTTGTTGTAAAAAATCGGAAAAACAAAATGTCGGGTCGAAATATTTATTGGCGTTTTTTCCGCATCGACCGGGAATTCGTTATCTCGAAAATTGCGTCCCGAGTTTGAAATTGTCGAAAAGTTGTTTCCGATTCGACGATTTCGTCAAAAAACAAAAAAAAACAATAATTTTCGTTGTAAAAAATCGGAAAAACAAAATTTCGGGTCGAAATATTTATTGGCGTTTTTTCCGCATCGACCGGGAATTCATTATCTCGAAAATTGCGTCCCGAGGGTTTGAAATTGTCGAAAAGTTGCTTCCGATTCGACGATGTCGTCAAAAAACAAAAAAAAATAATAATTTTTGTTGTAAAAAATGGGAAAAAACAAAATTTTTTTATGGGACGATTCGGTACGTCGCGTAATAATTGAAATAAATTATTAAAGTTGGGTCGAAATATTTATTGGCGTTTTTTCCGCATCGACGGCGGGAAGCCTCTCAATTCGCCGCATGTGTCCGCGTGAAGCCTTCGCTTCCTCGAGGGCCTCTCGTTTCGCGCGTACCGAAAGCAATATTCACACCGCAACTGTAATTAAACAATTTGCCTACAGATGGAGTTTTTAGCGGAAGCATTTGGCTTTTGTCGGCGTGTGGATTACGTTCGAGTGTCCTGGTCGGGACTATATATATATATTTATAGTCAGGACACTATACCAGGATCCTCATCACTATGCATAAACCGCATAGCTCCTATATTAAAGGCAGCTCGCGGGGCGCGTTAAATGTTCGCGTGATTAAAAATCCTGTCGTCCAAAATTCCTACACAGATGGGAGGCCACGGAATGCCACTTAGGATTCCCGCTCTTTCCTCCTCTCTCCCTCTCTCCTTCTTCATTTTATTTCAATTTATTTGATTTTATTCCAATTTACTTTATTTTATTTTAATTGTTTATTTTATTTCAATTTCTTTTATTCAATTTTAATATTTTTTAATTTAATTTAATTTTATTTTATTTTATTTCAATTTTTTTTATTTAATTTTAATGTTTAAAGTTTTCTGAATTTTATTTTATTTTTTTTAATTTGTTTTATTTAATTTTAATATTTAAAGTTTCTTTGAATTTTATTTTCCTTTATTTTATTTTATTTTATTTTATTTTATTTTAATATTTAAAGTTTTCTGAATTTTATTTTATTTTATTTTAATTTGTTTTATTTAATTTCAATATTCAAAGTTTTTTGATTTTTATTTTCCTTTATTTTATTTTATTTTATTTTATTTTATTTTTTTGTTTTATTTTGTTTTAATTCCTTTTATTTAATTTTAATTTTATTAAATTTTTTTGATTCCGTTTTATTTTATTTTATAATTTATTTTGATTTCTGCGTATTATTTTCCTGATTGCCTGATAGTTGGTCAATTTCTTCTGTTTCCATGAGTCAGGATTTTTTTTCTCTCTCCATTTCTCTGTCGTCACTGCAGCCCTTCTGGCGCGATTTTTCCTAAAAAAAAGTCTCGACTTCTCTGCGCTGGGCGACGCATATACAACGCGCCCCGATTTATTACTCGTTGCAGTTACTTAGATTCAGCGCGAAAAACGAAAGAAACGCGAGGGAGTTGTTATCAAAGGCCTGAAAATTATGAACGTTCGGCGAGAAAGTAACGCGAAATTCTTTCGCACTGACAAACTCCCTACTACGCGAGCGAGCTTTGCGACTTTTGCGTGTGAAATGTGGCCTCGCTGTTATCGATGCCGAGAAATTCCAAAAAGTATTTATTGGTTTTTCGAGTTTTGGAATTATTTGACTTATTTTTCGCTCATCATTTGGTCCGAAGTTGCAAAATTTAATCAAAATTTAATTTAATAATTATTGTTTTATTTTTATTTTTATTATTTTGTGAATTTTAATCCAATAATTATTTTCTTATTTTTATTTTTATTATTTTGTAAATTTTAATCTAATAATTAATTTATTAATTGAAATTTAATTCAATAAAAATTTAATTCGATAATTACATTTTAATAATTATTTATTATTTTCATTTTAATAATTTTTCAACAAATAATTCATAATCTGAATAATAATTTTCACAATTATAATTAAATAATTAATTCAGCAATTCGAATGCAATTTAATAAAAAAAATGGCGATTTTCTAAAAAAAAAAAATTGTCAATTTTCATCAAATAAGAACGTTTTTTTCGTACCTTTTTTGACACATTCATTTTTGATGTTGGAAAGATCTGGCTCGGATTATTCAGCCAAGAAAACCTCGGTACGAACTACGAATGAATTTTTCCGAGGGGCTATTCACTTGTGAAATCAGTCGAGCACCTCGCTTTGAAATCGAATGCAAAATGTTGAGAAATCGCTTGAAATCCCGAAGAATGTCAGTAAATCGATATTATCTGACCGTGGTTGAAATCCCCTGAAATCAGCTTGAAATCACTTTGAGTCGTTCGAAATCAGCATGAAATCACTTGACTCTGGAAATCGCTGGAAATCTCGCTCGAGACAAAGAAATTTTGTTATGCTTTTTCGTAGTATTTTTTACCAGGTCCTCGCGGTAATTTTGATAATAAGCTATTGAAAAAACAATGACTTAAACCCTTTTCGGGGTTTTTCTTTGATTGCAGTGATTTCAGGAATCATTCGAAACTCACTGTTGAAATCGAACGAAATCACTCGAAATCAAAT
Source organism: Hyposoter didymator (assembly GCA_037952995.1). Taxonomy (NCBI): domain Eukaryota; kingdom Metazoa; phylum Arthropoda; class Insecta; order Hymenoptera; family Ichneumonidae; genus Hyposoter; species Hyposoter didymator. The sequence continues at coordinate 10,640,228 of JBAJMU010000009.1, read as the reverse complement.
GAAATTCTATGAATTCATATAGTCTGAGAAATATTTAGAATCATTCTTGAAATCACAAAAATCATGTGAAATCGACTTCAGTCGGAAATCACTTTGGCACCTCACGAAACAGTGAATAGCCCCTCG
>JBAJMU010000009.1:10624578-10640061 GCA_037952995.1 Hyposoter didymator | reverse complement strand
TTTTTTTTTTTTTTTGCTGCTATTTTGTTGCCAGCCGGAGAATTCTCAGTGCAGTGACTAAATAAACGAGCGCAAGAGCTTTTGCCGAGCGACAAAATATTGCCGCTCACCTTTTGCTCACGAACGCCTTGCCCGCTGTGCCGAGAGAGTTACTTATTCCTCCTCCTCCCTCTCCCTTTTTTTACCTTCTTTTCCCTTTCCCCTCAAGGCTCTGCCCACCGCGCAATCATATGTCTATACTGAGAGAATTTTTAAGGGGATGAGAAAAAACCGCGTAGGTGTCGGCTTTCTCCGTTATCTCGATCTTTATGGCCGCGCTGCTTTAACGACACGCCAATTCTCTCCTTCTCTCTCTTTTCTCCACTATTTCTTCAGAGACCCGGGCGAAATTATGTCCGAATAGAATCCTTCGTAATCCTTCACCAAACTCACTACATTACGCCGCACTGTTAATAATAAATTTCAGACACAACATTCGCGTCGGAAATTATTTCAAATAAGACGATCAACGAGTCGAAAGAAATGCATTTCTACAACTTTCCTTAAAAGTAAAGAGGGACTACAGACTTTTACACAATATCTTACTAAATTTGCAAAAATTAGAGCCGCTGGACGATTTTTCAAAAAAAAAACTCAGATTTTCGAAAAATTCAGAAAATCGTAAAATTCAAACTGTTTTTTACAATTTCGACAACTTTCCTAAAAAGTGAAGAGGGACTACAGACTTTTACACAATATCTTACAAAATTTGAAAAAATTAGAGCCGCTGGACGATTTTTCAAAAAAAAAAACTCAGATTTTCGAAAAATTCAGAAAATCGTAAAATTTAAACTGTTTTATACAATTTCGACAACTTTTTTAGAAAGAAGAGAGGAACTACAGACTTTTACACAATATCTTACGAAATTTGCAAAAATAAAAGCGATTAGACGATTTTTCAAAAAACTCAGATTTTCGTAAAATTCAAAAAATCATAAAATTCAAACCGTTCAACCAATATTTTCCAAATTTGATACCAACCTTCCTATTACGATTCTCTATTGATAAAAAAAAAGTTAGTAATGAATCTCAAAATTTGCGAAAGTTACAGCGTCGAAAAGTTTTTTCGAAAATTTCAAAATTCCATAGAATTCGTATTTTTCTAGCAATTCCAACAAAATTATCAGAGAACGAAGAGCTCGTACAGATTAAAATCTGTGCGAAACGGGAGCTGTGTAGCTCAAACCGTTCTCGAGTAATAAACGTTTGAATTTTACAGTGCCAGAAAATACACACGCACACACATCCGGACATTTTTTCTAGATCTGATTTTTCGATGTTTTGGTACATTTTAAGGAAATAGACATTGAAAACTGGAAAAAAAAATATTTCACCCTCACATAGCTTCCTCTTTGAGGAAGCTACACATTCGAACACTCGCCGGGGAAAANAAAGAGAAACTACAGACTTTTACACAATATCTTACGAAATTTGCAAAAATAAAAGCGATGAGACGATTTTTCAAAAAACTCAGATTTTCGGAAAATTCAAAAAATCATAAAATTAAAACCGTTCAACCGATTTTTTCCAAATTTAATACCAACCTTCCTATTATGATACTCTATTGACAAAAAAAAAGTTAGTAATGAATCTTAAAATTTGCGAAAGTTACAGCGTCGAAACGTTTTTTTGAAAATTTCAAAATTCCGTAGAATTCGTATTTTTCTAGCAATTCAAAAAAAATTAATCCATTTTAAGGAAATTAACATTGAAAACTGGAAAAACAAAAATTTCACCGTCACATAGCTTCCTCTATGAGGAAGCTACACATTCGAACACTCGCCGGGGAAAATAACGAGAAGGCAAAAAGAAATAGCGGTTGGGGAATGTGTGCGGCTGGATAGAAAATATTTATATGACTGATAGCACGGTGAGTGCACGTGTAACTAATATATTTGATCAGCCAACAATAGACCAACGATTATTCCATCTCTCGAGGATATATCGATATTATATACTATAAAAGTACATACGCGTGTGTGTGTGTGTCTACTAGTCAGAGAGAATATAAGAGGGTGACGAAAAAGGGGCACGGAAATGGTGGAAAGCGTCTGCTGCTGCTTGCGTGCATCTATATCCATATCTATATCTATATAGTGGAAAAACCGAGGAAATAAAAGGGTCGCGTGTCCTGAACGTTCGAAACTCGAGTTCCAAGTGATCGACCGTTAACGAGAGAATTGTAAGTGTCTTTCCTGACTATATCCCGAATCACGAGCTTCCTATGCGAAGGGGAGAGCGAGGCAAAGATGGAAAAGCTGCGAAAAGATCGTGGAATGTTGATTTTTTTGAAAACTCAAAATTCCTTCAATGAAAATTTCGTCTGACGTTTTTTTTTTCTCTTTTTTCAATCGATACTCTCAGTTTTTACGAATTGGCTGAAAATTTCTCATTTTGCTGCTTTCGTCTCGTCTCTACATTCTTATTATTCAAAGCTTTCCGCAGACGTCTGTGGGATGCTGATTCCGGTAATTGAAAAATGTTGCTTCAATCCTGAGTCCCGATTCTTTGAATATATGGATTTAATTATATGTACAACGAAGCAGAATGAGATTTTCCAGCATGGAGAGAGAATTCGATCTGGACCACAGCAGCATCCGCGCGACACAATACTGTGCAAAATATATGTATAGGACGCGCGGCTACACCTTTTTTTGTTGCTTTGGCAATGAAGAAACTTGAATTTCGAAACATCAAAGCAACTTTGTTCAATGGACCCAACTCGGAATACACCGCTTTCGCGTATTACGCATCTCGTCAGCCGTGAGATGAGACGCAGGATCCTTTTTTCCTCTCGCGCTTTACTTCCCCCACCCACCCCTCCTCGATTTCCTTTGCGTCCTTGAAACGGAAGTTGCAGGGGATGAAATGAAACAGATGAAGAACCTCTCGGAGCGATACACCAGTCGGGAATATATTTTTCGAGCTTTCTAATCATCGAGTACTCGCCGAGGAAATTTTCTTATTACGCTCCCTGCGCGCGTCTTCGTCTCGAAAGTCTTTGCATCCTGGTTTCCCACACATACCGGGTCAATCTGACCCGAAGTGTATTTCATGGCCGTAATTTGTTTTTTTTTTTTTACGAAACCGAAAATTAAAAGCCAAACGTAATCGGTGACGGAAAATCGTTGGGGTCAAATTGACCCAGTGTGTACTCCGAGGTACACACTCACGAAAATGCAATGCAAAAACATTCCCTGCCCTTGAATATCAAACAATCGGTGATAAAATACGTTTGGGGTCAAATTGACCCAGTGTGTACTCCAAGGTACACATTCACGGAAATTCAATGCCAAAACATTCCCTGCCATTGAATATCAAACGATCGGTGATAAAATACGTTTGGGGTCAAATTGACCCAGTGTGTACTCCGAGGTACACACTCACGGAAATTCAATGCCAAAACATTCCCTGCCATTGAATATCAAACGATCGGTGATAAAATATGTTCGGGGTCAAATTGACCCAGTGTGTACTCGAAGGGCTAATTACTCAGCAATGCTTATTTCAACAGTTTAGGTCCGTCTCTCGACAAACACCATTGACCACATGAAAAGCACAGGACGAGCATACGAAGATATCTGAGAGAATTTATTATCGCGCGTGATCGACGAAAATGACGAAAGATAATTTCTAGTGCAGAGATGTCTCTCTGTGAATAAAGCATTAAGGACCGCGAGTGATTGTGCATTTATAGAGGGAGAAAGGGATGAAGGATGATGGAAAGATATCGCTCGTGCATCGCCCAAGGGCATAGCATACCCGACAGACAGACAAACGTGTGCGGACTCAGGCAGAACGAGATAAATTTGCTTCCGGGAGCAGGGGCACACCAACGACATTCGCATTCGCAAACAGGAGTTTAATTTCGCATGCAAATATAACGTATATGCCAAGAATATAGTGGGGTCCTCCGCGCCGCGACGCTAGAGAACATTCTTGCATAATATATATTTGTATTCATCTCTATATGTCGTCTCTTTCGGTTTACACATGCTCCTCCTGTTTCTACCCTTTGCAGCATCACNGAATATCAAACGATCGGTGATAAAATACGTTTGGGGTCAAATTGACCCAGTGTGTACTCCGAGGTACACACTCACGGAAATTCAATGCCAAAACATTCCCTGCCATTGAATATCAAACGATCGGTGATAAAATACGTTTGGGGTCAAATTGACCCAGTGTGTACTCCGAGGTACACACTCACGGAAATTCAATGCCAAAACATTCCCTGCCATTGAATATCAAACGATCGGTGATAAAATATGTTCGGGGTCAAATTGACCCAGTGTGTACTCGAAGGGCTAATTACTCAGCAATGCTTATTTCAACAGTTTAGGTCCGTCTCTCGACAAACACCATTGACCACATGAAAAGCACAGGACGAGCATACGAAGATATCTGAGAGAATTTATTATCGCGCGTGATCGACGAAAATGACGAAAGATAATTTCTAGTGCAGAGATGTCTCTCTGTGAATAAAGCATTAAGGACCGCGAGTGATTGTGCATTTATAGAGGGAGAAAGGGATGAAGGATGATGGAAAGATATCGCTCGTGCATCGCCCAAGGGCATAGCATACCCGACAGACAGACAAACGTGTGCGGACTCAGGCAGAACGAGATAAATTTGCTTCCGGGAGCAGGGGCACACCAACGACATTCGCATTCGCAAACAGGAGTTTAATTTCGCATGCAAATATAACGTATATGCCAAGAATATAGTGGGGTCCTCCGCGCCGCGACGCTAGAGAACATTCTTGCATAATATATATTTGTATTCATCTCTATATGTCGTCTCTTTCGGTTTACACATGCTCCTCCTGTTTCTACCCTTTGCAGCATCACATCAGACGCTCTCTCATGATTTTTTTATCCCAATCGCATATACAACCCTCTTCAACCATTTCACCATGTACGACATGACTTTCGATATTTATACAATAAACGTATCGAGTTACTTGCTCCCTGCGATCCTCCTTCTTATCCACGTGGACTGCTCTCCTCTGAAAACGCATATATGTTTATCCATTTTTGAGATTTTTCTAGATCGAGTCTCCCCTTGTCATTCAAACTATCAAATTACTAATCGAGCACCAAACTTTTCGTTCCGAAGCCAGAATTTGCTAAAGGCTGTGGGATTTCAAAAATTTGTATGCAATTTTAAGAGCTTTCACAATTTTCAACATTAAATATTTCGATTTCTAAATAGTGAAGCCTCTCAAAACTTTGCAAACACTTTTGTGCAACATCGAAGAAGATTTATTTAATTTTAAGAAAAAAACGATCGTCAAATTTTTTCGAAATTTTTTTACATTATATTAAAAATACAGATTCCCTTGGAAAATCTTGGATTTAGAGTACGTTGTTCTTGAGTCATTTATAGATATTTAGTCATTTATAGATATTTAGATATTTATTTATAAAAATCACAATTTTCAATAGTTTCTCATTAGAGCGTGTGTTAAAAGTTGCAATTTTCAACATTAAATATTTCCATTTCTAAATGGTGAAGCCTCTTAAAACTTCGCATACACTTTTATACAACATCGAAGAAGATTTTTTGAATTTTTCAAAAAAATCGATTGTAAAATTTTTCCATAATTTTTCCATAATAAATTTACATAATAAATTCAATTTTTATTAAATAATATGTTATATATTAAAATTAAATAATAAATTTCGTAATAAATTTACATAATAAATGAAATTTAATAATAAAAAATTTACATAATAAATAAAAATTAATAATAAAAAATTTCAATAATAAATTTTTACATAAAAAATACAGATTCCCTTGGAAAATCTTGAATTTGAAGTACGTCGTTCTTCAGTCACTTTGTAACAATTTTTTTGATGAACTTGAGTTCGCAAACGATTTTGTAAAATCGAGTGGATGAAAAAAAAAATGGAAAAATATTTTATTCATACATCGGATGATCCATGCAGAATTGAGAAAAAGCATTAAACGTCTGGGGGGCGTTTGGTGATAAATATAGCGATGATTCTACTCGATAATTCATTGGAATGATTGGCATTGACGTGCCTCGATTCAGAGGATAAATAAATGAAAATATCGTGAAGAAATAATGAGAGAGAAAAAGGGATAGTACGCTCGAGCAGTTTCCAGCATCCACACACTTATTATCGTCGCTGATCCGTTCTTTTGTACAGCAACGACTCTTGCAGCCTGTGAGACAGCATAAAAAAAAAAACGTCATGGCCCGTCGATCACGAGGGCGAAAAAAACGAGGCAACCATCTTCCCAGTATAATCGATGATTGTGCCAAACGACGATGCAATTCTTTCTCTCTCACACACACACACACACGAAAATCGTTTTTTTTCGGTTTTCCACGATTCGAAGAGTTTACCCTATTTTTTTTTGGGGCTTTCTTCGAGGCTCGAATAAAGTGGCAAATACAATTTATCAGAGGAGACTTGGCACAGTATCTGCCACCTAAAAACACCATTGCCATGTCCCCGTACGAGTGTGTACACTCGTGTTCCTTTCTGACTTGCAAAAGTTGCCGGAGAAAAATGTTCGCGACACTTTCTTTCGCGTACACAGCCAGACGATATATTTATCAGGAAAATGCAAATCATCCTTCGCTCTCGTGTTGCTCTCTCGCTGCTGTTGCCATATTACGCTTTATGTATCTATATATATTGTTGAGTATTCCTACTGCCAAAAGTTTCGAATAAATTGAGAAGAATGCGAAATGTAAATGACATTGAAATTGTGACGCGTGGCAAAATGACTAAAATATTACATACCATCCTCCTGCCTGTGTATAAATCCATATAAATACACCGATGTACCTTTCCACGTCTGACAACTTTACTGCAGCCACTTTTTGCCTGCGTCACGCCTCGTAATTGCTTTATATTCACACCCATTCTCATCCTTCCAAAAAATTATTTTTTTCCATCGCTTTATTGGAAAAAATCGATGTTTCGTTGTTTTTTTGAACAATCCCGAAAATTTTGTCATCGCAGCAAGAAATATTCTGGAAAATCTCTACGAGAGGGAAATTTTTGTCATTCCAATCGTAAATTTTGTCGACAGTTTCGTGAGAAACGAAAAATATTCCAAAAATAACGAAAATTTTGAAATTATCAAAAAATATTTAGTTTTTCGTGTTCAACAAAATATCGACGTTTTTTGCCGAAATTTAATTTTCAGGCAAGTGTCGGAAGTAAAAAAAACTCTCCGCGAAGTAAATTTTGTTGACAGTTTCGTGAGAAACGAAAAATATTCCAAAAATAATGAAAATTTTCAAATTATCAAAAAATATTCAGTTTTTCGTGTTCAACAAAATATCGACGTTTTTTGCCAGAAATTAATTTTCAGGCAAGTGTCGGAAGTAAAAAAATCTCTCCGCGAAGTAAATTTTTGTGACAGTTTCGTGAGAAACGAAAAATATTCTAAAAATAATGAAAATTTTGAAATTATCAAAAAATATTCAGTTTTTCGTGTTCAAAAAAATATCGACGTTTTTTGCCAGAATTTAATTTTCAGGCAAGTGTCGGAAGTAAAAAAATCTCTCCGCGAAGTAAATTTTTGTGACAGTTTCGTGAGAAACAAAAAATATTCTAAAAATAACGAAAATTTTGAAATTATCAAAAAATATTTAGTTTTTCAAATTTCGACGTTTTTTTTTTCGACCAAATTGAATTTTCTGGATCCCTCCGTAGAAACACGTGGAATGTTGTTCACTCATACAGAGATCAAAGTCTGCACAGAGACACGCTGAATTTGCAGAGTATGGGAGAAAAGGGTGGCTGCTTCGACTTGCTTTTGTAGATACAGATATATTTGGATGCTCAAGGACTTGCCCTAAGGCTCTCGAATGGAGGCAAAGTGAGTATATGTGCGTATGGGAAGCCATGGATTAGTCCTGCGTGTATTATGTCCGCGTACGTCGGTATGAACAAAGGTGGACAAGGCCCATCGATTTTGTACCCACCGCGCGTGTTAAACATCCCCCGTCAATGTCGGATCATCGAGCGACCATTCCATTCAACCTCCTCCCCTTTTCCGATTGACCAGTGGTCAGTTTCCCAGATTCTATACACATGTACAGTGACATGTTTCTATTTGTGGATAAATAGAGGACTTTTCGGTCCCCGGGCTCCGAAGAAAATCATTTTGTGAAATAAAATTCGTGTCGAAATTTCTTCCTCACGATTTTTCCATCTTTCGTCTCGAATTTTGCTTTTCCATTTCTTCAGGACGATGCGGAACAGGGTTTGCGAACTTTGACCGAGAGGAAATAAAAATTCTTAAAAATTTAAAAATTTTCGTTATTTTGACAATATTTTTTATTTATAACGAAACTGTCAGTTAAATTTACCATTGGAATGCCAAAAGTTTGCTTTTCGAAGAGACTTTCTAGAATATTTCTTGCTGCAATGAATTTTTGTGATTTTTCAAAAAAAAATTTTTAGTCGAACGTATCCAACGAAATATCGATCTTTTCCAGCAGGATTTTCTTTTCGGTATTTGCATGGAACATCTCGTGGCAGAACAAAGTGACCACCGCGCGGTTAGTCCGAGTATAATTCCTTTGAGTGAAAAACAAAAGGGCGTAACTGCAAGATTCCTCACGAGGATTGATCCTGGTCAAGGACCTTTTGTCCAGCGTGAAAATATATGTCCAAATTATTTGATTCTCTGGAGGAGATTCATGCTGAACCAAGTGCCAGGGTCAGAATTTGCCTCCAGCCTTCAGGCACTCGTGTCAATCTCCATAACAGTGTACAGCTTGGAGAGGCAGTTGTCCTTGGACAAAAGGACCCTGTGGCTATGTCCTCCCTCCTCGTTTCTTCATCTCTCTCTCTCCCTCTCTCTCCCTCCCTCTTTCTTATTTGTTTGAAGCCCCATGAACAAGAGAGAATCAAGAAGAGAGATTTCACTCGATAAGCCAGCCACTCAAGCATCAACGATCGAAACAATTCTAAGTACCGTGAGACGAGACCATTGCCAATGTTCTTTACAAGCTTTGTCGAGTGTCCAGCAGTGTGGTCAGTGAAACTGACCATCGCATTCTCATGTGGTACACCCGGTCTTCGCTTCACTTAATTTTCCTTTCAATGCTGCAGAGCAGCAACGTGCTCGATGATTGGGACTTTGACGAAGAAGCTTTGACAGGAGCCCCTTAATAAAAGCAACTTTTGTGCGTCCACATACACGACGTACATACGTTTCATGTGGATGATAATCGTCCTTAACGCCCTCGTCCTACGCGGAGCTTTAAATCGTCAAACATCCCTCGCAAAAGGGTCAATCTCGTTTCCTCAGTTTCTCGAGCAGATTCATCGTGGTCGAGAGGCCCCTCGACCCCTGGATCGACACTGACCACACCGTTTCCCAAATTCTGTCCCATTATTCACGTCCAATCAAAAATTTTCATCCCCCCACCACCAGCATACTTCTCATTATATTTGGATTTTTGTTGCGAAGATCGAAGCTCGAGATGCGAAGAAAAAGTCGAGCAGCACGTGCAGGTCGACGTCAATCTTAATTTTCTCAATTTCCTGCGTATCGTGAGAACTGGCCAGTGACTAAAAAAAAATCACGAAAATACGAGCTTGTCCAGTTTTTCATTCCGAAGAGTCGAAATTTCTTAGCAAAGAAATTTTTTTTTTTAAATTAAAAAAAAAATTCTGTCTCGACGTAATTTCGTGAAAAAAAAGGTCACGAGCTTGTCCAGTTTTTCGTTCCAAAGAATAAAATTTATTACAGAAGAAATTTAATTTAAAAAAAAAAATTCTGTCTCGACGTGATTGGCTCTCACGAGAGCATTAGGCCAATCAACTCCAGAGTAATTCGATTCCTGCAAAGAATATGCTGGTATCGGAAGATACTGCGTTATGGACCAGTCGAAATAATGGGGGTGATCCGGTCCGAGAGAAATGAGACAATGGCGTCCTTTCAGGATATAATGCCAGAAAAATGTGGCAGGCCGAAAGCGTAGGCGGTGGAGGTTCCCAGATGAAATTGGAAACCGGAAGTGACTTAACAGCCAAGATGATTGTTGGCCTAAAACCAATCACGTATGTCTATTGAGAGTAAATATATATTTGTGCAGTTATTTTATCAAGAGGGTAAAAAAGATGAAACAGGATCGTGTGTGGAAAATAAAAAGAGGGTGGATTTTTTATATGAAAGGATATTTATTTGTCTTGAAAGTTTGCGAAAGCTTTTTATATTTTTTGACATCTGACGAGCTCTCTCCTTTAAATTGACCGATGTCTATTACCTTTTCGATCGTCGTGCACAAACGACGTCTATACGCGACATCAGACGAAAGATCAAAACGTATAAGATCCACCTTGAGTTTTAAGGGGTTCGCGGACTTGTCAGACTCGAGTATATATTTCAGGCTGGAAATAAAATGACATGTGGGTACATATGGTCGATATATGGACGAGGATATGGTCGTGTGTATATTCGGAAGAGATGACGACTTCAGAGGAAGCCAGTCAACGGATCGGCTTACCCCAATTTTGACCCAATCAGTTTGAAACCGAAAACCAGAACCGTCTCGTGATTTCGTCCTGCTCTCCTCCAGGATCCCTCCATCCTGCGTCTTTTTATTTTGCTCTCGTGCCTCGTGTCACGGATATTGATATGTCGGAGAATTGAAAGATTCTTTGCTCGTGTATGTTTTGCGAAGAATCCTCGTCCAAGGATCCTCTGGCTCGTCCCCAAGGTCCTGCGGATGCGTCAATATATGCCAAAGGAAAAACCTTCCGGAACAGGCTCGCGCGCGACCGCAATAAGATTTTGATAAATCGCTCCACACACCAAAGAACGTTTTCCTTGCGAGCAATTTTTCAAACACTCCGAAAAATTTGAAAGTTCCGCTTCGTGTTTTTTTATGAATTTTTGAAAAATCACAAAATTATTTTCATTGCAATCGTAAATTTTGTTGACAGTTTCGTTAGAAACTAAAAATATTGTCAAAATATTGTGAAAAAAAAATTTCGCCTATTTTTGACAAAATTTAATTCCCAGTTTTTTTTTTAATTTTTTTTTTTTATCGACTGACGAATTATTTCGATGAAACCTGATGAGGAATCGATGACAAAGAAAATGGCATCGTCGCACGCTCGAGACCATTTTTCCGACACAGAAAAATTGGCGTCACCACGAAATTAAGCGGGCGAAAGGGAATCGCAAGAGGAAACGACGCTCGATCGACACTAAAAGTGGCGCGAGGACTGGGGCACTCTTTGGCAATCGCGAGATTTTCCGGTGACGAAAAGAAAAATCGCTCACACTTACCGGCTGCCCAGGACATCGAGCTGCTTCCCAAAGTGCCCCCAAGAATCTATGAGACGCTTTTTCCGTAACGGATCGTTGCCTCAGCAGCCGCTAAATCACACCCTCACGCTTTTCGTTTCCGCGACTGCTCCCTGGAAACTGGCAAACGTCAAATTTGCATTTTTTTCATTATTAAAATATTAAGTCGATCTAGAAAAAAAAAAAAAATTGGAAATCCCTTGGATCTGGCGATAGAAAAAAAGAAAAAGATTGAAAAGAAAATTTCGTTGAAAAAAAATGAATATTTTGTTCGATACGTTCGACTTGACGTTTTTTTTTTTAAATAATTCAAAAAAAAATTCAGAAAGTCTCTTCGTAAGCAAATTCCTGTCATTCCACCGGTAAATTTCGCTGACAATTTCGATACAAACAAAATATATTTCCAAAATAACGAAAATTTTGAAATTACCAAAAAATATTTATTTTTTAACGTTTTTGAAAAAATGACGAGGATTTTTAAATAAATTTCATTCTCAGGGTAATGGTCCAGCTCGGATGCGTTTTGGTCGCACGTTTTCGGCGAGAAACAGGGAAAAGTGATGATGACTGAGATACAGAATGATAGAAAGAGAAAAAATCGATTTTCCGAGGGCCGCAGAAGAGGGAGAGCTCGAGATCCGTTCGATTGATGAGAAACCCCATGGCGAGAGCATCTCTGTTCGGAAAGGCGGTGTATGGGAGAAAGGCATTGACGAGGACCCTCGGAGTACGCGGCACGTGACTGGTTTATAGGAAAAAAGTGAGAGAAAAAGATCGAAAAGGGTCGAGAAGCGAAACATTGAATCAACGAGCGAGCGCGCGGTTTCGGTCGTAACCGTGGCGTTAAACCGTGCAACGTGTCCCTCTCGAGGAGGGGGCGGCTCGACAAAACAAAAACTGAAATACGCGCGCCCCCCGAAACATATTTATACTTGCCAAGTGTCGATTGTTTCTCATTGGACGTGCGATTAGAAGAAAAACAATTTCTCTCGGACATTTTTCCTTCGCGACGAATCCGCGTCCCGAAAAAAATTGATCCGAGTAATTAAATTGAACGAAACGATTCTCGAAGATACGAGAGTCCTGAGAACATTAGCGACACAGACAGAGTGGAGACTCGCCTATCAAATNAAAAAAAAAAAAAAAAAAAAAACCAACTCGACGACGCTAAACTTTTCCTCTATCGCGCGAAAGGGTTGAGTTTCGTGAATTATGGCTTCCGTGGGTGTATCATGGCACACGAGTATACATATCTATAGAAATGATCCAGAGCTTGTAGATTGGTGCAATTTCGTACGAAAGAATAATAAAATAAAATACAACAAAGTATAATGGGCTCTTGGCAAAGCTATCGATCCCTCTCTCAGCGCAATCCCACCGATTGGCTGTAAATCTTGCAAACTTGCCAGTTCTTAGACCAGAGCACACGAGCATTTTTATCGCGACGAAAATCGCCAGGAAACATTATTCAATTCAATGAGAACGACGTAATTTGTTGGTTAAAAAAAAANNGAATAATAAAATAAAATACAACAAAGTATAATGGGCTCTTGGCAAAGCTATCGATCCCTCTCTCAGCGCAATCCCACCGATTGGCTGTAAATCTTGCAAACTTGCCAGTTCTTAGACCAGAGCACACGAGCATTTTTATCGCGACGAAAATCGCCAGGAAACATTATTCAATTCAATGAGAACGACGTAATTTGTTGGTTAAAAAAAAAAACAATTAATTAAAAGAAAAATAATAAGCAATTTTATATTTGCTGCGTTTTAAAACTGATTTCGACAACTTTTCTAGAAAGCAAAAAGATGTATAGACTTGTAGACAATATTTTAGAAAATTGGCAAAAATTCAAGTGGTTTGACGATTTTTCGAAAAATTCAGATTTTCGTAAAATTCAAAAAATCATAAAATTAAAACCGTTCAACCGATTTTTTCCAAATTTAATACCAACCTTCCTATTATGATACTCTATCCATAAAAAAAAAATTAGTAACAAATCTTAAAATTTGCGAAAGTTACAGCGTCGAAAAGTTTTTTTGAAAATTTCAAAATTCCATAGAATTCGTTTTTTTCTAGCAATTCGAACAAAATTATCAGAGAACGAAGAGCTCGTACAGATTAACATCTGTGCGAAACGGGAGCCCTGTAGTTCAAACCGTTCTCGAGTTATGAACGTTTGAATTTTGCAGTGCCAGAACATACACACGCACACATATGCGGAAATTTTTTCTAGAAATGATTTTTCGATGTTTTGGTACATTTTGACATAGAAAACTGAAAAAAAAAAATCGTAAAGCAAAAATCGTGCCAATTAATAATTCGTTAATTACGATCCTGCTTTCCGTACGTAACTCTGTAAAATCCCAAATTCCAACGGTTCCACGTCCAAGCACGTGTGTCAGTGATAAACTTATCGAGCAATAAATTATTCCGACGGTTACAATTGTCCCAAAGGGCAGCGTCTATCCGGAGAGTTAAAAAAAACTTATCGGAATTATTGGGCGCGCAAGGTGGGCGGGAGCGGCGTATATAAATCGGATAAATAACGTCACGGGGGTCATTGAACAATTAGGCAGTGTGAACGACACAGGTGACAGGAAAAAAGGGACGAAGGAGTGCCAGGAGGATAATAATCCAGTTGGATAAGAAAATAACGGAAAATCATGGGTAATGGGAGGCGCGCAGTGTCCGGAAACGCAGGCCCATTGAATTTTCACTGCTCGGATGTTCCGTCAAGGGGATACCACGAGCGAGTATTTATTAGATTGGAATCTAAACGCCCTTAAGGCCTCAAACGCGTGTATTTCCTTTGGCCGTAGGTGGTGGCTCGTCTGCTTGTTCGTTCGAGAATGAGACCGAGGAAAGCTGCTCGCCCCTTGATCGTTTTCTTTCACACACTCGAACCTTTTAGCCTGCTGCTCGTCCATACACATACATCGAGCCATTCATCAATAGAGAGCTAGCCGAGCTAATAGAATGTGGCTGAGTGTGCATTCGTGTGTTTTGAGTCGTTGGAGGGTCCAGCAAATTAGTGGNAAAAAAAAAAAAAAAAAAAAAAAAACAGAAAAGTGACTGGTGGATCGAGCTCCGAGAAAGCCAAGGGCTGGGACGTGGCTAATTATTATGGGGGAGGAATTATTTCGAGATATTTAAACCTCGTAGAACGACGGACAACAAAACTCACGCGTGCCAATTATCGCGTTATCGACAGTCTCGCGGGCTGAATGGTGGCGGGAAATGGTGACAGAATATTTTTTTGCTGCGTTGAGGCAACGCATGGGAAAATATTTAACGCGCAAAAAGTGCTGGCTCAATTATCGACGAGATTTTTTTTTACCTTCAATTATCTTGAGGTTCGGAAAAAAGACGAAATAACGGAATGGAAATTTCGTTCAAAATCGTCGACGTTTTGTTGAACACGATACACTAAATATTTTTTAATATTTTAAAATTTTCGTTATTTTGACCATTTTTTTTATTTATTGCGGAACTGTCAACAAAATTCACGATTGGAACGTCAAAAATTTGCTTCCGAAGAGACTTTCTAGAATATTTCTTGCTGCAATGACAAAATTTTCGTGATTAAAAAAAAAAAAACGTTTAATTTAAAAAATTACGAAAATTATTTAAAAAAAATTATAAAATTTATAAAATTTATAAAATAAAAGATTTACTCGAACGTATCGCGATCTTTTCCAACAAAATTTTCTCTCCAGTGTCCTGCATCACGGAACGAAAGATCGATCGTTCACGTGAGTAAAGATTCGAGCAGGAAAATCGGTTTTTACGATCCTCGACTTCCGGATGCAATTTCGTTTTAATTGAAAATTAAAATTTAGTTCGAAAAAAAAAATCACTTTGTATCCAATGCATTAACGGATGAAATAAATGTCAAGGAACTTCCTTCCACGGGCAGGGACTGCTCCCTCCAAACGGTCGTTCCCGGCAAAGGTCGTGATTCCATTAAGTTTGTTCCGAGTCGAGCGGAAACTCGACGCACGTGGATTTTCATCGATCGAGTGTGAAGCACAGCCGCTTGAATTTGACGAGTGTTTTTATTGACACTTATTGTTGGAGGTGAATTTCGAAAGAAAAAAAAAAACACTGCGATGCTCTTTCCATTTTTC
>JBAJMU010000009.1:10600312-10624440 GCA_037952995.1 Hyposoter didymator | reverse complement strand
TTTTTTTTATTGTCCCGATCGGTTTTTATCGATCTCAGAGACTGTACGGTTGCTTAGCCAAGTGTCATTAGTGTTTGTGTCAAACAGGAAGCATTGTTGGAATATTTATGACGTTTACCTGCAGCCGCAACGATATGAACGTATTTACTGGTTACGTACGAGCTCGTAATACACGAGGATGCTTTTGTTGTTTTGTAAGGGTGTTCATTGAGGTCTTTTCTGAGGTATAACGGACGTGGGGTGTCCCAGAGCCTCCCCGTGAGTTTCACGGTGCCGGAGACCCTCGGCGTGCTACGCCGAGGGTCTTGTTCGACAATTTATTATTTATCGCTCGTAATTATTCACCAGAAGCTTTAAATCTTTTCGGGAGGTTTATCAGCTCGTTTGCAAATAGTTGCTCGTTGACATAACGCTCTTCCGCACCTTTCTGCGTCCCGTTCGATGATGGAAACCGATTTTTCTTTCAATCAAACTGAAAATGTGAAAAAAATCGCGACGCAGCGAATTTAACGAGAAATCTCGACGTGACACCCTCGTCGACGCACTCTCAACACAACCAGTCAATCAATGAGCGTGAGAAACCACGCTAAAATCTCCGCTCACAGACCAAAAAGCTACGAGCCAAATGCTCAGCGATTAATCAATCGCGATCCACAGGCACGCAGACTCACTCCTCTCGAGTCTCTATACCGAGCTCCTGAGAGTCTGTTATACACGGAGATATAATCGAGTGCCCTGTATACGATGTACTTGACGTCTAGTGCCAATTTGGTGGAATTGTTGGAAAAATTCAAATTCTACGACATTTTGAAATTTTCAAAAAAAGGCTGTCGACGCTCTAACTTCCGCAAATTTCAAGACTCATTACTAATTTTTTTTTTATCGATAGAGTATCATATTAGCAAGGTTGGTATTGAATTTGGAAAATATTGGTTGAACGGTTTGAATTTTACGATTTTTTAAATTTTACGAAAATCTGAGTTTTTCAAAAAATCGTCAACCCGCATTAATTTTCGAAATTTTTTAAACAAATTGTGTACAAGTCTCTACCTTCTCGTTACTTTCTAGAAAATTTGTTGGAATTATTTATGGAAACACGAATTTTGCGATATTTTGAAATTTTCAAAAAAAGCTGTCGACGCTCTAACTTCTGCAAATTTCCACATTTATTACTAATATTTTTTTTATCGATAGAGTATCATAATAAGAAGGTTAGTATTAAATTTGGAAAAAATTGGTCGAACGGTTTGAATTTTACGATTTTTTGAATTTTACGAAAATCTGAGTTTTTCAAAAAATCGTCAACCCGCATTAATTTTCGAAATTTTTGAAACAAATTGTGTACAAGTCTCTACTTCCTCGTTACTTTCTAGAAAATTTGTTGAAATTATTTATGGAAATACGAATTTTGCGATATTTTGCAATTTTCAAAAAAAGTTTGTCGACGCTGTAACTTCCGCAAATTTCAAGATTTATTACTAATTTTTTTTTTATTAACAGAGTATCATAATAAGAAGGTTCGTATTAAATTTCGAAAATATTGGTCGAACGGTTTAGATTTGACGATTTTTCAAATTTGACAAAAATCGGAATTTTTCAAAAAATCGTCTAAACGCTCCAATTTTTGCAAATTTTCAAATACATTGTGTCCGAGTCCGTACTTGCTCTCTCTGAGTCTAAGAGTCTGTTATAAACGGAGATATACTCAAGTGCCGCGTATACCCGATGTACTTGACGTCTAGTGGAGCAGCGCGCCAAAGACCAGGTGGCGCGTTTTGTATATTCACTCGTTTGCCTGTTCCTAAGGCTGAGCCAGATATCATCGATACTTCAGGAGAAAGAAGCGAGAAAAAATCCGATAGACTTTGTACGAGCAAGCTCCGCGGCCTCACTCGTGAATAAGCCCGACGCACACATGCACACACGTGAAAAGAGTTGAACGGAGGCTCGAGATAGCGCGGAGCAGCATAATAGCAGTGGCGTGTGAACCCCTCGGTCGTTCGCTGTCGCGGAACATCGTAAAGACATATTTCTGAACGGTAACTGTTTGTACAAGGACCCTTGATATTTTCATTGGAATCGAAAGCGATGAGGAGCCTCTGACTCACCGAGATCAGAGGCTCATGAGGAAAGGAGAGCAGAGGAGGGAGGAGGGAGACGGACAATGAGGAATAAAAGATGAGCAAGCCTTTGGTCTTTCTTCCATCATTTTTCAACGTTGCCCACACCACCGTTAGCTCGGGAATATTCTGGAGGTAGAAAAAAAGGTCGCACGGTAATCGTGTCGTACGAGACTCGGGAGAGAGATCTCTGCGTTTTTCCACCAACACAAAAAAAAAGCTTCATTTTGATAAACGCACAAAGACACAGCGAAGGAGAGAAAACGTTGCGTCGTTTCTACGACGAAAATTAAATTTTTTCATAATTTTAAAATTTTTGGATAATTTCAAAATTTTCGTCATTTTTATTATATTTTTTATTTCCAACGAAACTGCCAGCTAAATTTACGATTGGAATGACAAAAATTGGCTTTTCGAACAAATTTTCGATCTTTTCCAATAAAATTTTCGTCATTTTGACAATATTTTTTATTTCCAACGAAACTGTCAGCAAAGTTACTGAAAAATTTCCTTTCCGAAGAGACTTTCTAGAACATTTCTCGCTGCTCTGACAAAATTTTTGTGATTTTTCAAAAAAACGTTAAAAAAAAAAATTCTTTTCTCAGTGTAGCTCAAAAAATGGACCAGGCTCGTTTGAATTTCGATCGACTCAAGATTCCAAGGCAACAGCGTCATCGTCGAATCTACGAAAAAGTCTTAACAACTTATTTGAATTTCCTGCCCGAAATCCGAGTTTTTACCTCGTGGAAAATAATTTTTTTTTTCCCTTTACGAAACCTCGGAAGTTGAACGACAACGGAGCAACTCTCGTTTCGTCTGCGCAGTGTGACACACAATCATCCGGTGCTCAGAGGGATCACATAAACACATAATATCGTCAAGGAGTTTTAAGCGCTTACGTATTCGTACTTTGTGTACTTAGCGGCGAGAAAAAAGAGAGAAGAATGGACTAGGTTTCCTGGAGCCTCGGAGATTACGTTTTAGTATATACCGAGAGGACGGAGCATATACAGAGAAAAAAANAAAAAAAAAAAAAAAAAAAAAAAACGTTGGTATATGGTTAGTTAGGGTTACCTTTCTTCGTGGCTTGTCGCCCAGCGCGTATTGTAAACACGTCGTGCCACAAAGACGTTTGAACCAAAAGATGAGAAAGTTTACACAGATCGCGCCGAGGAGAGCGTTTGGAATTAAATATCAATTCTATTGAGGGTGTTAGTTACGGTTCAATCGTTCGAGAAACCACACAATGCTCGAGAAATTCAAATTCCATGAGCAAAGCCACCGGAGGGCTGTTTTTTTTTTTTTTTAATTTTATTTTTTTTTTTTAAATTTTTTTTCAAAAAAAAAAGGGTCACGTCGTGACGCAAATTAGGAACGAATTTATATCTCCTTTGGGGTTAAATAGAACAAGTTTTTTCCATTTACTTCAGAGCGTCCTTTCAACCCCTTTTATAGAAAAAAAAATGGAATGCAGAATTGCCATCGGGCATATGCACTTAAAGGTTATTGAAATGATTTTCTACAACCGTCAGGGGAGCACACAGTTGCCTTTTTCCGAATCCTGCTCCTCCCGTTTTTGGCTGCAAGGAAAATTGTAACGAGCCACTGGGGATGGGATTTTTGACTTTTTCTACAAAATAAGTGTTTGCTCGTTTTTTTGGGTGGTTGTGGAAAGGCCACAGGTCACTCTCGCGTCCTCCTGTGGGATTTGACGACCTCGTAGCCCATCACTGTATTACCGTTCATCCTTTCGAAACATTCCCCGGACCAACCTCATCGCTCCGCTTCCTACAAACTGCCCCGTTGTCTCCCCAACCAAGGGAGATGAGTGAATCTATATGCTTTATGGTTTTATAATGCGAAAGGTTGACCAATGCTCCGACCGAGGAAACAGCATCATTGCCCTACACGAGTCTACACTCTGGCGCCTCTCTTTTCACCGTTTCCTTCTTTACACAAGCAGCTCCGCATTCCTGTGTGGGTTCCAGCAGCAGCTCGCGGTGTATTTTCAACCCCGAACTCGGTGCATGAAAATGGGGTGTACGTTGAGTCGACTGTCCACTGCGCCGAGTAATGAGGCGTCACGTACGTCCCCGCGGACTTTGGGGACTCCCAATAAAATCTATATCAGGATTTAGAGCCTCCGCAGACTCATCCCTTATAAATGTTCCCTCCACATTACGTTTTTTTTCCGCCAGAGCCTTTTTTTCGCCACCGACTTGCTGCGATTCATCATTTCCTCGTTTTTTACGATTTTTTTTTTGGAAAAGGGAGAAAGAGTAATCGTTCCGAGTGCTGGACGTCAACGCACTATCCAGCTGACCGGATCATCCACGTCGCCAGACCCACCGAGGGTCACCGTCTTCACGTTTCTCGCCCTTCCTACCAAATCGACAGCAGCAGGATAAATGAATTATTGTTGTATCTCCCACCATCACCGTGTACGCGATCATGTCGAATATTAGTTTTCCCTTCCTGCACCCCAACATCCGCTTGGCCTTTGCCAGCAGCAAAGGGCACCAGTTTTTTTACACACTCACACCTTTGCGTGTGAATTAGGTCGATTTTTTGGATCGTACGAAAACCCAGGAATCGAACGTGAACTTTTCGAGTCTGAAATTTGAATTAATTCAAATTTAAATTTTACGATTTTACGAAAAATCGTCTGACCGATTTTTGCAAATTTTTCGATAAATTTTGGAAATTCAATAATTTTAATGCAAATACAAAAAACACTGCGAATTAAAATTTGCCAATTGTTTTTTTTTATTTTCAGGGGAAGCAATTTGAAAATTTGAATTTGCAGCTTTTTTTTCTTGAAAAATTTGATGGGGAAAAAAAATGAAAAATCCTTTGGAGGCGATCGCGTTGAGGCGTTATTGTGACTATAATGGGAGATTGCTCGCAGTGTTTTGCTCGCAGTGAAATTAGAATTAATTCAAATTTAAATTTTACGATTTTACGAAAAATCGTCGAACCGCTATAATTTTTTCAAATTTTTCGATAAATTTTGGAAATTCAATAATTTTAATGCAAATACAAAAAACACTGCGAATTAAAATTTGCCAATTGTTTTTTTTATTTTCAGGGGAAGCAATTTGAAAATCTGAATTTGCAGCTTTTTTTTTCTTGAAAAAATTTGATCGGGAAAAAAATGAAAAATCCTTTGGAGGCGATTGCGTTGACGCGTTATTGTGACTATAATGGGAGATTGCTCGCAGTGAAATTAGAATTAATTCAAATTTAAATTTGACGATTTTACGAAAAATCGTCTGACCGATTTTTGCAAATTTTTCGATAAATTTTGGAAATTCAATAATTTTAATGCAAATACAAAAAACACTGCGAATTAAAATTTGCGAATTGTTTTTTCTTTATTTTGGCGAGGAAGCAATTTGAAAATTTCAATTCGTAGCGTTTTTTTTTTCTTGAAAAATTTGATCGTAAAAAAAAATGAAAAAGGCTTTGGAGGCGATCGCGTTGACTCGTTATTGTGACTATGATGGGAGATTGCTCGCAGTGTTTCGGAAACGCGAAGAATCAACAAAACGAGTTACGGGGTTGTTGCTCAGAGCGATGAGGGCAACGTGGGAGACGCTCTATTTCCGTATATGCTCGTTCAACGTTTTTCACGTAGCAATAGATGCCTCGTTTATATTTAGTCGTCGTCGAGGAGCAGCAGCAGCAACGAGCGCGCAGTATCTCGAGCTGCTGGCAAAGCTTTATGGCTTTGCTACTAATATGTTACGGTGAAACGCGCGCGTCTCCCCAGCATCTCTGTCTTCTCGAAACTCTTTATCTTGTGACTATAGGTGACCCTCAACCACGACTATTTCGAGTCGCGTGGGAAAGCCCTGCGTCAGGTGGCTCCCTGTGATTATAAATAATATCGAGTGAGACAGCAATTCGGACAGAGGAAGAACAAGAGAGAATAAGAAAGTCGACTGGGCGTCCTCGTTTTTTTACTTTGAATTTAAAAAAAAAGTCAAAATTTTACAAAAAAAAATCGAAAATTTTAATTTTAATCGATTAAAAAATTTGATTCGATCGAAGGAATAATTTAGATGAAGAAAATTTTCATTGTCGCACTTTCAGCAGCAGGTAAGGCCTCCGAGAGTGCGAATATAGAGAAAAAGCCACTTAAGGAAAAAAAAGTCGAAATTTTACGAAAAAAATCGATAATTTTAATTCAAATCGATTAGAAAAGTTGATTCGATCGACTGAATAATTTAAATGAAGAAAATTTTCATTGTCGCACTGTCAGCAGCAGGTGAGGCCCTATCGATGGCCCTTAAGGTCTCCGAGAGTGCGAGTATAGAGAAAAAGCCACTTAAGGAAAAAAAAGTCGAAATTTTACGAAAAAAATCGATAATTTGAATTTTAATCGATTAAAAAACGTTGATTCGATCGAGTGAATAATTTAAATGAAGAAAATTTTCATTGTCGCACTGTCAGCAGCAGGTGAGGCCCTATCGATGGCCCTTAAGGCCTCCGAGAGTGCGAGTATAGAGAAAAAGCCACTTAAGGAAAAAAAAGACGAAATTTTATGAAAAAAATCGAAAATTTTAATTCAAATCGATTAAAAAAGCTGATTCGATCGAGTGAATAATTTAAATGACGAAAATGTTCTTTGTCACACTGTCAGCAGCAGGTGAGGCCCTATCGATGGCCCTTAAGGTCTCCGAGAGTGCGAGGATGAAGAAAAGAGTCCTTAAGGAAACAAAAACAGGGTCTGAAGTGGATCCCGTATGTTTAGCATTTGGCAAGCTGTGAGGAAGACGTGCGAATGGTGTTGAGAATTTAGGAGTCTTTTCTGCCTTTGCTTCTCGAGGATGACTCATTATTTGCATGCCACCGCATTTCGATTCTTCGTACACAATCGGCTCTCGCTCAAAAAACACGAGTGTTTGGGGTGTTGCGGTTAATTTCACGCTTGATAGTCATGCCGGTCATTAGATTTAACGATTTTACTTCGCCCCAAAAGTTCGGTAAGAACGTTACCAGCAGCGTGCTATTTTATTTCTTGGCCCCTTTTACCCCTTGAACAACAAAAAAAAAACACACACACACAGCTCTCGAGTAACAATCGAGAATATTTTGTTGTGGCTGATTGTAAACGTTGGCTAAATATATGCTGGTCATTATAAAAAGGCTCATCGTAGTTACGAAATCTTTCAAGTTTTTCCCAACTTTGCTCATTTTTTTTCGATCCCCACGGATGAAAATCCTGATTATTAATAAATAAATAAACAAATAGAAAAAATAATGAATAAATAAACGAATAGATAGAAAAAAAAATTAATAAATAAATAAATAGAAAAATAATAAATAAATAATTAAATAAATAAATAAATAAATAAATACATAAATAAATAAACAAATAAATAAATAGAAAAAATAATAAATAAATAAATAAATACATAAATAAATAAATAAATAAATAAATAGAAAAAATAATAAATAAATAAATTAATAAATGGAAAAAATAATAAATAAATAAATGAATAATTAGAAAAAATAATAAATAAATAAATGAATAAATAGAAAAAATAATAAATAAATCAATAAAATATTCATTTATATTGAAATATTGTAAATTTTCACGAAAATTTATGAAAACTTCAAGACCCCATGGCCCCATGGAGTTTATGGGAAATGTCAACTTAACGAATAAAAAAAAAAAAAATTTACATCATTTTTCGAAAATATAACCCAAAAGCATAATAAGCAAATATTTTCTGGCATTTTTTTAAGTTTAATTTTTTAACAAATTGAATTTCAAGTGGCAAGAATGAATCAAATAATAAATTGATATCTCGCGTATATTTTTGGGCTTCAGTGGGGCGTTGAATCAACCTCGAGAACGAAGGCCTATTCTCCGCGCGGTACTCTTGAGAAGATTAGACTGTCACAAGCTTTTTCTTTCCGCGTTTCGAAATAAGCCAGCGCGAGAGTGAAAATGAAGGAGGAGAGCGTGTTATGTGAGCTGTGTGTTAGTGTGTGTGCGAGAGAATATAAAACGAAAGGGAAGAGAGCCAGAGGGGGCATCGAGTGACCGTATCCACTCGAAACAAAAATAATTCTCTCCCTAAAGTAGTGAGTATAGAGAAAGAGCAGGAGATAGGAGAGTTGAGAAACGGAATAGCGAGTTGATGCTTGCGCTGGGACTAAGCCCCTGCTCGACAATGGGGAAGATATTTTCTCTAATGAACCAAGACGAGTGCTCCTCTCCAGTGCCAATTACACTTCAGACGACGTTTCCTTTTTTTTCTTTTTTTTTTATCTCGTACAGAGCGCACTACTCCACAGCTTTCTATCCTCCTGTGCTTCCACTTGACTTCTGTCATTTCAAAGCCCGAAACGAAACGTCGTCCTTAAGGGAGAGCAACAGAGAGAGGGATGAAAGGACGCAGGGAGAATTGGAGTGCCCTGAGCGAGGTCTTCTTTCCGCGTGTCCTTCTTATCTCTTGCGATTGATCAAGGATCGTGACCTTCAATTGTTTATCACTACTAGCCTCCCTCATCACTCTGCCCGAGCCCTGAGCAGCCTCGGGCTTGAGGCAACTCAAGAAAACATCGTGTCAACAATTATTCTTGTCATTATTATCGTGGGGGTTCGTTCAAAAGCTCAATTTCTTAAAAAAAAGCTTGACAGCAGGAGGTTGGATCCTTCGGCAGTGAATTTTCCAACCCCATGAAATCCAAAGTCTCAGGGACTCGCTGAGAAGTTGCAGGATATTTAAAAATCTATTTATCCAAAAAAATATTCGTATGGATTGAATTCGTTTTCCCCAGAATCCTGAATCTCGAAATGCAGCTTCTCGCAGTGTACACGTTAAAATTGACTATTTGGGCAGGTTTGATCCATTGGGTTAGGAATTTGGGCGACCAGTCAAGTGCGGCTAGTGTCGTAAAACTCGTATCAGGATATACGAATGGCTGATATCCTCCTGGACTTAGAAATCCTCGATACTCTCTCGCTAAACCCCAAGGTTCGCTGTGCTTGTGCTATAGAAGCTCCTCCAAAATCAGCTGAAACGGCAACTCGCACATACGAGTAACACCATGTTATTGGGCATTGTCTAGATCGCGGAGAATTGCTACGTGTACATAAGGGCAAAGAGAGAGAGAGAGAGAGAGATTTCGGTTCATCTTAATTTAGCATAGATTACAGAGATCACAATAAACCAAGTTGATAGGGTCACTCCAGCGGAGTAAGCCTTGATTAACGGATTTAATTATAGGATTGTGTGCGAGAGTGTGAGTGTATGTCCATATATTTATGTATAAAGCACAAACACGAGTATTTAGATGGTTGTGGGTGTTCATGAGGAGTCGGTGTTGGCTTGGAAGCAGCGCGATGGTCATTATGGTGAAGGGAGAGCTGGCTAACCCGTATATCGTACGTGCCCACTAAATGTCTATGTATATGTCCCACGAATATAGCAGCGAATGGAAAGGGAGCATTCAAATGTGAATCCCTCCCGCTGTATATGTGCGGCGATGTATCCACGAATATGTACATCATGAGCCAGCACACAGGCTCAAGGACATGCCAACTACGCCGCATGGATTCTCATGCAACCCAAACAGACTTCAATATGTCAGACTAGCCAGCAAGAGATTCCAAAACTTCAGCACAATGCGAGTGTGTGTGTGTGTGTTGATGCGCTGCAAATACTACAGCCTCCCAATGGAGGATCGATGCAATGTTATGACCCGTAGCCAGAGCTTTGGGGTGGCAAATCAGTACAAGAAAGCCGCGCGTCCATACCCTGGAGTTTAAGATTTAAAACAGTACCTCTAAGACATTTCAGGTGGACGCTGGTCATACACTCACCAGCTGCTCGATTTATACGTATGATGAGGTTTTATTGACTTTTAATTAGCGAAATCACAATTACAAGGATTCATCAAGGACGATAAAGGATAATTGAGTTGTCCATAAAGGACTGCTACAATTTCAGGAAGTGCAACGTGTCGAGCGAAAAGCTGAATGATTGAATGAAGCTCTTCGGACGTGTACGTTATTTTGCAAGATTCTTTATGTGCCGCAAGGATGCTGGTGGCTGGAAAGATTCCGATTGAGGGACAAGGCAAGGGGTTTGCTGCGGAGCAGGCTTTCACGCTGAGCCAAGTGACAAAAGTAATCGATCAAAGAGGAGACAACCGCTTATCCAAACTCAGTCACGGTCCCGTGAGCTCGATACGCGTCCACGACCATTAACGCAACTCTGGCGCTACACTCGCGCGCATTTTGAAGCATCATTTGTTATAGCATCGCGAAACCAGGCGCTCTTCGTAGACACACCATCAGCAAAGCACATCGTCGGGCTTAATGCTCAAGAGAGAGACGCGCGTGAAACGTTCGCCGCGAATATATCCTGTGCGCGAGGAATGTAAGCGTATTAGCTACTTTTTCTCTTTCCTCTTATTCGGTAGAAAAGATGGAACAAGGGTCTGTCCCCATATGACGGGGAGAAACACACGAGCTTACAGATTTGTCATACACGCCACGTATAAATGGACTTTTTGATTTAACCAACTATACGGACTTGCAGTTCAGCGAGGGAAAAGCCTACAAGGGATTAGACTGTTCGAAGGCATACTTAAGGTATTACACCACCGGAGAATCTTGACGTCGTTCAAAGTTCTGCAGTAATTGTTTTTTATATGCTATTTAATAAATGGAGAAAAATCATTAATCATTCCCATGGCGAGACGTGGAACGAAGGGAAACTAGCTCGAGGAATATCACTTTTCTTCCGTTCCTTTCTATCGAGATAACTATCGCGTGTAAATAAATTATTAAAATTGACCTGCCACTGTCTTTCGGACTCGTGTATAGCTCTGAATGTGAATTTTGATTTATAGCATTCGGAAGCCATGAATAATATGAATATTATGGGAATAATCGTGATTCGCTGGTCTGTGTCTATAAATACGTAAGTTTGGCTAGATCGTTGGGCAGCTACTCAAGAGTACTTCCCTCTTTTGGTCATAGATGCTCGTGAATGAGGGAAAATGCTTGGCCCTCGCAGCCTCTTACGAGCGCAGGACACGCTCGAGGTATTCTCCCTCGAAATTCACTCGCAGCCTCTTTCTCTCGCTTCTTGTGTGTCTCTCGGAACAGCTCCGGGCGAATCTGCTCCCTCGTGGAATTGAGCTCAGGGAGTTTCGCGCTCTTGCGAAATCACGCTGGTAAATCTAACGTTATGCAAATTTGGTGGTCACCATTCCGGTCCAGTTTTGCATATGAATGCTCCCTCCCCATTGCCACCCTCTTTGGTGACTTAACTCCATGACGACTCGCGCTCATTCCTACAGTCAAACTATTACGACGCGACCTTAAGATGATGCTAATCGGAGCTCGCTAACCCAAGCCTCTCACTCTCTCTTTTCCATCGACTCTGCTATCTCCAACTTATCCCGAAGTAGCTACGAAGCCCGAACCAACAGGACACCCATGGTTCGTTTGGTTTAGTGCTCTGCCGAGGTAGCACGAGGCTTCGCCCTCTCTGAGTCTAGTAAACAACCCCCTCGCGTCGCTTATATAGGCTTCCTTAAAGTTAAACGAAGGAGAACAGAGTGCATTCGAATCTACGTCTTCCTCTTGCCAAATTTTCCCTCCAATCCCTCAAGCTCGATAAGAGCGATTTTTGAGCAGCAGCCTACATCGCACTGAGAATGAAATTTAGTTAAAAATCGTCGATATTTTGTTGAATACGGTAAACTAAATATTTTTTGTTATAATTTCAAAATTTTTCTTATTTTGACAATATTTTTTATTTCTAACGAAATTTTCAGCGAAATTTACGAGTGGAATGACAAAAATTTGCTTTTCGAAGAGACTTTCTAGAATTTACTGAAAATTAAATATTGACAAAAACGTCGATATTTCGTTGAACATGATGAAATAAATATTTTTGGAAAATTTCAAAATTTTCGTTATTTTGACAATATTTTGTTATTTCTAACAAAATTTTCAGCGAAATTTACGAGTGGAATGACAAAAATTTGCTTTTCGAAGAGACTTTCTAGAATTTACTGAAAATTAAATATTGACAAAAACGTCGATATTTCGTTGAACATGAGAAAATAAATATTTTTGGAAAATTTCAAAATTTTCGTTATTTTGACAATATTTTTTATTTCTAACGAAATTTTCAGCGAAATTTACGAGTGGAATGACAAAAATTTGCTTTTCGAAGAGACTTTCTAGAATTTACTGAAAATTAAATATTGACAAAAACGTCGATATGTCGTTGAACATGATGAAATAAATATTTTGGAAAATTTCAAAATTTTCGTTATTTTGACAATATTTTTTATTTATAACAAAATTTTCAGCGAAATTTACGAGTGAACGACTAAAATTTGCTTCCGAAGAGATTTTCTAAAATATTTATTGCTGCATTGACACAATTCTTAGGATTTTTCAAAAAAATCGTTTAGTCGAAAGTATCCAACAAAATATCCGTCGTTTTCAACAAAATTTTCTTTTCAGTGCGTGATTTCCTTCAATCCCTCGTTCAATTTAGTGAAATTTCTGCCACTTGATCGAGTCTCCATTTTTATCGATTCGACATTTATTTGTTTAACTTTTTTAGCTCGAAAAGTCAATGGTAATTGGTTAAAAGGTGACAGGATGAAATCCACAAGAAATATCATGTCCGCAAAGGGAAAATATTGGCCAGAAGGCAATGGATTTGATTTACAAATGAAATAGAGTCGAGCTGACAATTCATTTTCCTATGTATTCGTCGACATTGGGTGTTACACGGTATAGAGGTATCGACATTGGTGTGGCAACGGTATTACCAGAGCACCGGCAACAGCAGAAGAAGGATGGAGGGTGCGCACCCTCTGATTAAAAATTCTCGCGTGGTTAAGCCTCTGATAATGATCTTCCCTAACCCCTTCACCATTCCCGGCTCTGTCCCTCTTTGCCAGCGGACCCCCGAGGCTTTATACTTTACTGTACTCCGACATTATACCATATAGTTGCCATGTATACGTTATAGATGGTGTGAGTTGCGATTGTACGTATTCGATGAGCGTGCCGAGCAGCAGCAGCGAGAGAGACGGCGTCGCCGCCGCGCCGAGGACTAAAGGAGCAGGAGGAGGAAATGGTTGGAGGTCATCGGACGCGCAAGAGTTAACGATCGTCCGGTAACTCCCAACGTAATACATTTTTTCTTCTTCATGCATTTGACAGAGGCGAAAAAAAATATTTTTCCAAAATGAATTTTCAAGAAATTTGTAATTATTACGTTTTCGGAATTTTCAATTATTTCATTCGTTAATTCAACGATCGTCCGGTAACTCCCAACGAAATACATTTTAGTCTGAGCATTTTTTCTTCTTCATCCATTTGACAAAAGCGAAAAAAAAAAATTTTTCCATTTTTTTTTGAAAATGAATATTCAAGCAATTTGTAATTATTACGCTTTCGGAATTTCAATGTAATACATTTTTTCTTCTTTATGCATTTGACAAAGGTGAAAAAACAATTTTTCCAAAATGAATTTTCAAGCAATTTGTAATTATTACGCTTTGGGAATTTTCAATTATTTGCTTCGTTAATTAAAGGATCGTATTAATATCGACGATTGTCAACGGATGAAAATTCCGGCTACTATGACTCGAGCAATTACTCATGCAATCGAAGCGTGAAAGAACGCATGATGGACGCGCGCGCATAGCTACACCAAATTTGTAATAAACTTAACGACCCTTGCCAATGAAAAGTAACGTTTGAGTGAACTTGTCCTCGTAAGGGCGCAAGTGAGAGCGATTCTCTCGAGGAACGCGTCCCGCCTCCTGCGCGGATGAAAATCGCGCGAGGGTTGAGGATGAAAATCGCGCCTGCGAGATGTTCAGACACCCGACAAATCAGCGTAATTGCCAGTCAGTCCTGCGAGCAAAATTAATCAGTCTTTGCTACCTCGCGCGAGCGTCCCTCGGAGACACTCGATCGAAATGTCGTCCGCGTGCGGCAAAAAAAAAAAATGAATTAATGGCGATTCTGGGAATAAAATTTTGTTAAAAATCGTCAATATTTTGTTCAGCACGTAAAACTAAACATTTTGTTCGTCATTTTGGCAGTATATTTAGTTTCTTATGGAATAATCAGCAAAATTTACGATTGGAATGACAAATATTTGCTTCCGAAGAGATTTTCTGGAATATTTCTTGCTGCGATGACACTATTTTTGGAATTATTCAAAAAAACGTTTAGTCGAACGTATCCAACAAAATATCGATCTTTTCCAACGAAATTTTCTTGTCAGTGCGATTAAATTTGTCATGTTTATCAGTCGGTTGTAATTTGTGAGCTTTTAACTTTGGCTAACGATGTTCTCGTGCGGTGTAACCACAAAAATAGTGATGCGTTGAAGAATCTACGTTGAGCCACACCGAATTGCAATGGCAATCCATCAAAGGCTGGGGCTCGCTTCTCTTTTATACGAAGCAGGATAATGTGCCCTGCCAACTAATACCTACCTGTTTCTAAGCTTATTCGGATTCC
Organism: Hyposoter didymator; assembly: GCA_037952995.1. NCBI lineage: Eukaryota > Metazoa > Arthropoda > Insecta > Hymenoptera > Ichneumonidae > Hyposoter > Hyposoter didymator. The sequence continues at coordinate 10,609,788 of JBAJMU010000009.1, read as the reverse complement.
ATTCACATTCAAATTCGTAGTTAACGAACAAGGTGGTTTCGTAATCTGGCGCTCTTACCCCCACGCCCAGCTTTCCCTTCAGCCTCAAAAGTTAATTATTCGAGCTAAGGGGGTTGTAAGCAGACTGCTCTTACCCTAAGCCCTTTGCTGCTGCTGCTGCTGCTCATGTTGCCAAGTCTCCGTCCCTGTCTCATTCCCTAGCCATGCAACTATCAATGTATCCCGATCTTTCTCTCGGCACACCAGGCGAGCACGGTGTCGCTTACAAGTTCGATAATGGCAGGCGTGCGATGCTAAAAGTGATGGCGTTGGTTGCTGCCGTTGATGCTATGCGGTTGTTCGAGTGACGCGCCGCATACGAAACGGCCCAAAGATTTAAAACCGCCCACCCTCACCCCAATTCCCAGTTGCTCTGCGAAATGCTGTTTCTGATTAGAACCAGAAATATGCTAAACACTATACCTCTTCCAATTATCTCCCTCGTTGGCTTCAGCCTTTTCTCCTACACGAACAATCTTCCTAACGAGATGTCAACTATCAAATCATTCGAGCAATCAGCACTCAATCATCTACACCTGCGACTAAGGTGTTCCAAGTTTTTGTTTGTTTTTTTTAACTTTTCTTAATATTTCAATAATTATTTCTGTAAAACTTCAGACTTGGTTATCGACCTAATTACGGAGAAAAAAAAATGTAAATTGAGTATTTTTGCAGAGGAATTCTGAGACTAAATAAAAATCCAACTTCCGGTCGCTATAAAAGTTTTTATAGTAAGAAATCCGTCAGATTGTTGAGAAAAAAAAATCTCATTCGCATACTTGACATTCGTAGTGATTCAATGCGTTTGGAAAAAATTATGCTCATCGATTTATTTTTTTATCGATGAATTTTTAAACGGAAGCGAATTTTCGTCGTTAAATTTTGGTGCCAATTTCAGTGGAAACCAAATATACTGCCGGAGTAAAGAAAATTTGGAAATTGCCAAAAAATATTTAGTTGTTAACGTTTTTAACAAAATCATGAGGATTTTTGATGAAATTTTATTTCCAGTGCAGATCAACGTTCCAAAGCATTGAGGTTGAACTCGTGGGGTTGAGTAGTGGAAAGAGACGGAGAAAGGAGCAACGTTGCTTGATATAAAATCTATAAATACTGCGTGAATCGTTGGAATCGATATTTTTTATTTTTCTAATTAAATTTGATAGTTCATTAGATTTTTGACACGTGGGAAATTTGAGTTTTTAACTCTAATCAATTTTTTACTACCCCTTCGTGATTTTTTCAAGTTTCTCACTCATACAGGCTCCCGGAGCTCGCATGTTGCTGGCTAAAGAAAGGAGCAACGTTGCTTAATATAAAATCTAGAAATACTCCGTGAATCGTTGGAATCGATATTTTTTATTTTTCTAATTAAATTTGACAGTTCATTAGATTTTTGACACGTGGAAAATTAGAGTTTTTAACTCTAATCAATTTTTTACTACTCCTTCGTGATTTTTTCAAGTTTCTCACTCATACAGGCTCCTAGAGAGAGCGAGTTGCTGCGGCTACCAGAAAAATCCGGCATAGGAAGGACCGTCAGACGCCCACGAAATGAATTCCACGTTCGAGCCACTAATTTAGGACGTGGTGGCATAGAGAACGCGGTTTTTCGGAGTTGGCTCGCTAGACGCCTCGATATACTCGCTCTTGCTCCTTTTTCTCCGACTATTAGAAATGCCGAGAGTTGTTCGTTCCATCGTACACGCTTTTTCTCGCGGGTATAGCCACGAGCAAGCAAGGGGTTGTCGCCGGTGGAACGTAAGAGGACATTGTCGTTAACTTTTACGAGGACATTAACGTGCGCGTCTTCCGCGATTCCGAAGAATCGGAGCTGGGGGTGTGTGTGTGTTTGGAGGAAAAGAACTGGCTACCGAAAGAGACTGGACGCTGTGACGTCATTCAGCTTCGAAGTGCGCGACCCCCGAAGCGTCATCCGTCCGAGAGAGCAAACGAGGCAAAGAGTGTATTACGAAAGAGCGCGGACAAGGAAAAAGAATTAGCTGGCGAGGACGTACCGCACGTCGACTGACGGGGCGCGCGGTAGACCTCTTCCCAACGAGCAATCCCAACATCTCTCTATACAGCATCCAAGTAGCCAATCCCATCGTTTCCTCTCTCGCAACCCAAACCACTGTCGTACGAAGCTGCAAACTTTCCGAGATCGTTGTCCTCCTGCTGGCTTTCTCACTCTCGCAGCATCTCTTCCGGACTTTCTATAGTCTGCGCGATCCAATCACGAGGCCATGGTTATACGAGCCTTCCTCACAAATTCCAATAAAATAATGCTGCAAAAAAGACTTATGAGGATCAATGAGAATCCAGTGTGTAACAACGACCAAAAGACAAACTAAAAATACCAACGGACGCGATTCAATCGATAAAAAGCTCGATCGCGAGGCTGTACGAATTGAAAGGGCCATTTGTGTTGGTGGAGCGAAATAACTGAGGATAAAACTCGAAGGGTACTTACTCCCATGGAACCAAGGCAAACGTAACGAGCCCAACGTGCTCAAAGTTCCTTGATACCGCTTCGCTCGTTCGGCACCAGGAACAAGCCACGTATGTACCGGAAGATGGGGATGGACTGACAAAAACCACAGCAAGGACGAGAGCAGCATTGAAAATTAAATTTTGGCAAAACTAAATATTTTTTGATAATTTCAAAACTTTCGTTATTTTGACAATATTTTTTATTTATAACGAAACTGTCTGCAAAATTTACGAGTGGAATGACAAAAATGTGCTTTTCGAAGAGACTTTTTAGAATTGACTGAAAATTCAATTTTGTCAAAAAACGTCGATATTTTGTTTGACACGATAAACTAAATGTTTTTCGATAATTTCAAAAATTTCGTTATTTTGACAATATTTTTTATTTCTAACGAAACTTCCAGCAAAATAAACGATTGGAATGACAAAAATTTGCTTTTCAAAGAGACTTTTTAGAATTGACTGAAAATTCAATTTTGACAAAAAACGTCGATATTTTGTTCGACACGATAAACTAAATATTTTTCGATAATTTCAAAAATTTCGTTATTTTGACAATATTTTTTATTTATAACGAAACTGCCAGCAAAATAAACGATTGAAATGCCAAAAATTTGCTTTTCGAAGAGACTTTCTAGAATATTTCTCGCTGCAATGACAAGATTTTTACAATTTTCCAAAAAAACGTTTAGTCGAAAAACAAAATATCGATTTTTTTAAACAAATTTTGTTTTTTCAGTGTCTCAGTGTCTGGAGAAGCAACCGAAAGGACGAAAAAGTATGAAAATCTAAAGTGAGGATGATGGGAAGTGACGTTTTAGGATTTGACACGGAGATGGAAAACATTAAGGAGAAGAAGAAGAGAGAGGATGAGGGTCACGTGCCCCGCCGGTTTGACGTCAGATCGCCGTCACTGCGCGTTGTCGTTTCTGCCCTCGTCAAGCAGCAGGTCACGTGACCGCGTATAAAAGGGTTGAGATTTTCTACGACGTGCATCAGCCCTTTATCGATCTCCGTACAACACTCAATAGTTTTGTACAACGTCGACCGAGTCGACGCGGTGGTTGATGGTGAAAAAAGCATCGAGGATGCATAGCGGATGACTGATTGAGCAGCTTTAAGTCTAACTGATATTTCTGACGCGTCAGTCGCCACAGAGGCATCCCATCCAACCACCGGCCTCCCTTTTATTGGGTACGAGCAATGCATGAGTGTGAGAGAGTCTCAATGGGTGATTCGCACACGGTGCACGCCCCTGTCGTTATCGAGACAAGAAACGATGATGCTTGCGCGCGATGTTTAATGGCTTTTTTGAAGGAAAAGATCGCGCCGGTTGATTCAGACGTTGAGACGATGCGCAAATGAAAATTCGTCTCGGACCAGTGACGACGATAAATCGCTTTATTAATTACCAGTGGACAAACGATCGGGCTCATGTTTTTTTTCCAGTCAAATTCTCATCGGTCTTTTAAAACAGATTAACATGCGCTTAGCCGCCATTTTTATTTTCCGCTCATTTTAGGAAGCGCGACAAAAGGCTGCTGTACCCAGGGAGTTGTTTGGATTGGCTCTGCTAATTTAATCCGAATGTACCGACGAGCTAATAGTCGTTTTGGGACTCGGAGTTTCCCTCCTGATCGTCGGGCATGAATAAATTCATTTTTCCATCAGCTTGACGCCTTTTCCTTGCGGCCCCGCTCGATCAATCCATCAAGTCTTCTCGCAAATTTGATCCATCGTCCGGCGCGCATTAGAACGTGGAAAATCCTTCAAGCAAAAAGCTCAAGCAGTGTTCCACACCCAAGGATCCTTAAAATCATACCCTAATCCTTTCCAACAGCCAATAGAACGCTTTCGAGCAATAAGAAGAGCCATAAAGATCAAGCACGTTGTCCGGACTATATGTGGCTGAAAGTTTAGTGCCAGACAACTCCGATACCTCCCGCCGATATCAGAGAGTATAAAGTTGACTTATACAACCAAAGGAACCCTCGCTACCGCCTGGCGAATGTCGAGACACGAAAGAAACGCGAGTGATGGATGCTCGTCGTAATCCGCGCGCTAACTTGCTACGGGATTCTCGGTGTCGTGGCAGCGGAGCAAGGAAACGACGTCCTTCCTCCGAAATGCTCCTCAGCAAGGAACAGACTCACCCCCAATCTTGCTTCTGCTGTGCTCCGCGCTCTAAAACCTCGAAATCAAGTCAGGTCACTAAGTCTCCGCGTTGCGGCGGCCTTCGCCTCAGACGCGTCGTTCTAATTAACATCGTGTCGCTCGGCTTAAGGTTCGACGTCGTAAGGGCGCGCGCACACGAGGGTATCGCGCGTCGTCTTCCAAAAATCATTAGGATATAGACGCGAACGTCGAGATAAAGGGGAACGAGAGCCTCGTGTACGTCTGACAGTCGGATAGCGGTGTCAGGATGGGGAAGGGTCACCCTGAAGACAAAATTCGCGCAGCTGGAAAAGAGAGGAGTTTGGATGGGAATGAGGAAGAAGAAGAACAGATTGAAAGGCAGAGAATCGGTAAACGCGCTGCTGCTGCTGCTGGGAGGGTGAAAATCGACTCGGTGCGGTAAATAGGAAAACAGGGGTGATTTTTTGAATTTACGGTGGTCTCGGGTATGCCATGTACTTGGCTCTCACGGGGGATGAATATCCAGGCCGCTTTTCATTCGAGGTAAAAGCACGCGATGGTTATATAGCGGAGGAGGGGAAAGCGAGGATTGAAATTTTGGCAAATCGTTGGTAAGCCAAGAACGGAGACGGGTGATGGTTCAAGGGGAATCGAGGAGCATGCTAACCCCTTCTAGGATTAGCGAGTCCCATGTGGTCGGACTCGCTGATGGCTCGTTACCGAACGACGAGTTCTCCGCGACTACCGACAGATATTGCTATTTATGATACGCTACGTTTCGCCAAACGATTCGTTGCAAACTTGTTTTTAGCCAGCAGTCGCGCACGATCAGCCTCCGTTGGGGTTCGATAGGCGTGTCTGGTACGTTGTCATATTTTTATCCACCAAACGCAACGATGCCATTGGCAAGAAAGAATTCAAAGCGAAAAAGAAACAACGAACTTGGAATAATTACGTATCCTGATGATTCGAGACATTGAGACTTTGCGACGAAACATATTCCGCGTAATTGTCCTCAAGATCATCCGTCACATTCGCGCGCATTACAATTGCAAATGCGGTTTGAAATAGAGAAAGAATACGAGAACGTTTCTCTCTCTCTCGTGATGTTATTGTTACGCGCGGGGACTCGCCGAAAGATAAATGATTATTCGGTCGGAATCTTAGGATCGGGAGTGCGCGCCTACGTCTGATTAATGAGGAAAGCACGCTCCAGCACTCCTAATTATTGCAGTGCTTGGCAATTCCGTTAGCAGAGAGAGAAAGAGAGAAAAGTGTATCTCTCGAAGATGGAGACTTGTATATGCGGAGGCAGCAGCAGCCGGAGGACGTATGGGGGTTAATGGTATAGGACGAAGAAACTGTCAGTCGTTTCCTTAAACGGTGATCGTGCCCTCTTAAACGCGACCCTTGGTCACCATCTAGCCCAGAGACAAGACTGTATAGGAAATCCAGTGGATTTCGTACTTTCTCTCGCATTCATTGCTTTTCTCTGGCTGCTTCTCCACCAGCAAGCAGTTTCTCTTTCTCCTCAGCGACTATCCAGACGCGCGCGGGAGATGTAACTGATGTCCGGCTTAAGCCAACGGGGCGCCCCGTTGCTCTCGACCCTCTCGTACTATTTCCCTTACGCGTCTCTATCTATACACACTAACAATCTGTAACGAAGCGGACCAAGATATTTGTCACTTGATTGTTCGCCACGAAAGTTAGTTCGTGCGCCAACTTTCCAAAGCAATTTCAGCCGCAATTTAATGTTACGCGATTCCTCTCCGCGCGCGAGCGTGTGTACACACATTTCATTTATAATGTACGACGACTATACGTGACTATCAGAAACAACACCTAAATAATAATTCATGTTCATTAATTCTAAGCGTCACTATATACCCCGGAAGTGCGAGGTATATGTGGAGGTTTGTGGTGGAGACCGAAAGCATTCGACAATAGTATTCTTGCCAACAGTTTGCAGCCAACGATCTCCTTCCAAAGACGAAACTTTGAACCATTGCTCAATCGGTCCAGACAAGAGCGAATGAAGATTCGCCGCACAGCAGTTGGAAGGAATCGTAATGGAGCGAGAGAGAGAAGCAACTAGTCCTGCTAGGACTTGGTACTTGTTTCCCTCCCCGAATCACCCAAATACCTACCTCTCTTAATTAGTTGCTCCGAGCAGTCTGACGAGCAAGATGACCAAATGGCAGCAGCGTCACTATACTGCCGCGCAGACCAAGTAGAATATTACTTCCGGCCACGAACGATCTTGGAACTTGGCTCTGTATGACATGGAGGAAGCATTGAACGAGCCACTGGAGAATAGACGAAATTATACTGAGAATTCTCATCGCTGCTGTATCTCAACACACATTCCAGCGACGTCCTTGTGCCATAGTCACCCCAGTGATATAAATTCTTTGCTGAATTGAGACGTACCCATCACCACCAAATCCCAGACATCTTCCAACGCGTATCATCCTCACCAGTCAATGAAGATTTAATGTCTCCTCTTTTTCTTTAGCTCCGCACTAAAATACATCCAAGAATGCGGTGTCGTATTGGGTACAGTATAGTAAAGGATTCGAATGGTTTGTCTATGGTGATAAATTTTCTATGCTCACTCTATAAATTCCCATACAGGCTCAGCTTTCGCTCCGAGAGTCGTTTTGTGTGTTGTCTTGCCGCGTGAAACAGTACCTCTATCCAAATGGTATACATGATGGGTTTTGGCTGGACCGGCTGCTGGGTCAAGTCATTTCAGAGAGTTGAAGCTCAACTTGAACCCATGTGTCTGATCGCGTGAGTAATTACTTGATGCCACGAGACTCGTGTCTTCCTAAAAATGCAGTTTATTTTTCTAAATTTACGCGCTAACGAGAGAGTCGGCCCCGTTCATCAAAGACCGTCGCCCGTTGTCGGCTCGGGTTCGGGCCAAGCTCCTGTGGCATAGCTCAGCTTTGCTACTGGTGGCGGACGGATTGAAAGACTAGAAGAGGTACATACGGAGCCTGGAGCATCGGAGGTCATGTGCTGGGGCATGGAGCTGCGATAGATGACATCTCGAGGATGAAGAACGTTCATCATGGCAATCGGACTACAGCCGAACGAATGGACCAGATTTATTCTTCATCTTGACGAATCTTTCCAAGAGTCTCGTTGAAATGGAACTTTCTGGTGAATAACATTAGCATTTACAAAAATAACTCAATTATCCTTTCTCAACTGCTCAAGCCTCCCAATCCACTTAATTTTTTCCCGAGCTCCGATAATACTTAATTGAGGGTTATAATTAATCATCATTGTCAAGAATTCATCCTTTGTTCAGGTTAAATAAAGGGGGGGCGGAGGATCGAGCTCGCTGCTTTGGAGATTTGTATAGGACGCGAGGTAGTGACTGTAACGAGGGATGATACACTCCTTCTTCTGGGTTGAGAGGGGCGAGGAACCGAGCCAACCCCATCATCCCCGCGACCTCTCGCTCCCGGTGATCGCTCACTTGGCGTCTCCGCGCTCTTCGTGATTGTCATCTACCCTTGAATCGTCACCGAGCAACTCGAGGGCTTTCTCATTCCACGATACGACTCTCACAATAGTATACACGCTCGTATATATATTTATATTTAAATATACAATTGTGTAAGTCGTCGACGCGGTTTTCCGGATAAAGCAGCGTGACGTATTGCTTCGCTCGTAGGAAGCCTCCCCCTCAGCACCGCGCCACGATTATTCATAACAACTCGGCTATCGTTTTCATATCGAGACCGCAGGCATGATTTCCGTTGGGAATCGGGACGCGAATTTGCGCGCGTACTCCCGCGCTTATCTCCAAACTCTGCACGACTCGAGCGCTCGAGCGCGCGCGCCGAAAAATAAAAGCAATTTCGTCTTGTTGACATTTCTCATTTTGCTTGACTCTTCTTTCCTATGGAGCTCGGAAAATGGATAAATGGATACAAGGTTCGTTAGTCAGTGAAGAGACAGTGACATTCTTGATAAATGACAAACAGGCGATAACGCGGCAAAGACAAAAACGTCAACTACTCGCCCTTGGCAATCGTCGTTCGCGTAACAAATTAGACAAAGCTTTTCCCTCCGAGCTCTCGATGAGTTTTCCGAACGCGATTTAGCGACCCGGGGATTCTAGATACTGAGTTATCTCCACCTGATTAATTTTCATCTTAATTCAAAGAGAATTCGGTGTGAAATTATGTTTTTAAGGTGAACACACAAACTGCGCGAGTTTCTGCGCACATTTATTTGCGAAACTCTCGCAGCAACGGAGGAGACTTCCGTCTGGAATGTGAAGGAGAAGGAAACTACAGCGAAAGCTCGCTGCGGAGGATTATTTCGCAACAACAATGCGGTAATCGACGCGGAACGTCTCAAAGAGGCGCCACACAGAGAGAGAGGGAGCCTCTCTCTCTGGCTATCTATACTTCATACACTTTGCACTCTCGCTCTCCTTTCTCTTCGCAGGGAATTCGCGACGACGAAATTGAGCAAGAGCCAGAGTTAAGAGCCACAGTCTCGGGTTGTTTCCTCCGGATAGTCTCGTGAAACTGCGGCTCGCAAGCCTCTCCCTATCTCTCTTCATCGCGCGATAGAGTCTCTTGCCCCAAGAGAGAGAATCTTTAGAAAGTCTCTCTCTCTTTCCCTATCCGGCCGCGGTGTCAATTTCGGAAAACAAATTGCCATGGATATAAACTGAAAACTAAACAGTACGTCCACGGGGAACTCCCAACATCATGGTAAAAGGAAAAAACGAGTCAAACATTTTATTTCATACGCAATTTTTTTTTTTTTTTTTTTTT
>JBAJMU010000009.1:10571626-10599874 GCA_037952995.1 Hyposoter didymator | reverse complement strand
CCCCCTTTCTTCTCGACCATCATCTTACTCCTCTGAAAGCTTTCCGTTAACCCGGACACGCGAGGCTCCTTCGCTTTCAGCGCGTACTCCGCAGTTATTTCGTTTGCCAGAATTTCCACTCCTCGCCCCGACCAAACATTCAACCATCAGCTTTCCGTGCTCGTCAATTTCCTTCAGAAACAACAACTCCAAGAAGCCGGTGAGAGAGAGATTAATTGATTCATTCATTATTTCCCTTCGTACGCGAACTATTAAGCAATTTAAAAAAATATACAATCCGGAAAATAAAATTAAATAAAAAATTCCATCGATTTTATGAAATCTTCAAAAATAACAAAAAAAATAGTTATCAAGATGCAACAATTGAGAGAGATTGATTGATTCATTATTTGCCTTCGTCTGCGAATTATTAAGCAATGAAAAAAAATACAGAACCAAAAATATATAACACGGAAAATAAAATAAAATAAAATGAAAAATTCTATCGATGTTATAAAATCTTGAGGAATAACAGAAACATAGATATCAAGATGCAACAAGAGAGAGAAAAAGAAATTCATTGATTTATTATTTGCCTCAGTCCACGAATTATTAGGCAAAAATAAAAAAATAAAATAAAATGAAAAATTCTATCGATGTTATGAAATCTTTGGGAACAACAGAAAAATATGTATCAAGATGCAACAAAGAGAGAGAGATTGATTTATTATTTGCCTCAGTCTTCGAATTATTAGGGAAAAAATAAAAAAAGCAGAAAACAAAATCTAGAGGTTTAATTGTTTATTAGCTTTCTCAATTATTTTCGTACACATTTCTTCACATGTTCATTTGACGACAGATACAAAATATTGCTCGAACATGCTTTTATATTGTTGAATTTTTTCGGAGATGGAGAGAGAGGAAGAGACAAACGCGATGGGTCGGATTAGACTGAAGTTGCATTGGCCCTTCCTGCTCGTAAAACCTAACGCACCAAAGCATGTTTTCCAAGTGTAAAATATCTTCGGTCTAATCCAGCAATATCATAAAGAAAGTGGTGGCATTGGTTGTACAACAGCGAGAGACTAGGCGATCTCGAGGTCGTAACCAGGCATTAGGGCTGTTTACAAAAAGATGTTATACACGTCGACATTGCGGGGCAGGCGTATCCGTCCCTCAAAACGACGTATCCTCGAGATCCATGGGCTCGTGGCCTGCGGGGACTATGCTCGTCGTCGCGTTATGCATTTCAAGCCTCGCCACCTGCGCTCCCCTTCGCCTTATTATCAACAATCGTAAAATGCTAAATTGAAAGTCCTCTCGAAGAAATGTGAACGCGATGAATCCCTCGAGGGAACGAGCCCCTAGAAAAAAAAAAAAAACGAAAACATAAAAAAAAAGAAAAAAAACACAGAGATATCCAACGGAATGTGCGTCTTCGTCAGAAAACCTGAACCATCATTTGTACATCTGTTGCGAAGATTTTATTCCCGTTATTCTTCCTCATCCATTCAAAATTTTCATCCCTCTCATCGAGCGATTTGTTTTTTTTTTTTCAGAATTTTATTGTCCAACGTGCGTGTCGAGGATTGACAGACATTGGCAGTGCGACGAATGAGAAAAAAAATAGTCGCACGGAAAATCATTAGCGAAGAGGAAGATTCAGAGAAAACGAAATTGAATCGCTCGCGACGGCAAAAGACAAATGTTCTTACCCGTCGAGAGATGAGCTTTTTCTTCCTTCCACTTGTTTGCCTCACATCGTTGCTGCCGAGTCAGAGTCTCCTGGATACGGCCATTGTGCCGCAAGTCGAAAGATCAATTAGCCAAAAAATTGGGCTAACAAGAGCGCTGCAGTGAATACGCAGAAAAATCAGTAATTCGATTGAGACGAAAGAGAAAAGATAAATTACGAGCCTTCCTTTCATTCGGACTCGAACGATACGGAGATAAGTTTGAAAAGATGCCAGTCATCCACTGGCAATCAGTCGAGGATGAAATAGAGAAAGAGACTTTGACTGAGTGAGCCAGAGATACAGATCGGCAGAGCTTTTGCAAGTGGCCTCTCAGAAATTCGAGCTCGTAGCAGCCCTTAATCTGGTAAAATGTTGCATGAACCCAAGTCGAATACTTCTTGAGCCTGGAGGAATGGAGTTTCATAATTTCGAGGAGTCCTCTCGTTTCTACAAAAAAAAACAAAACGTCACAAACAATTTAAACGAAATTTAAACAATTACGTCAGACAAGTCCCAAATACCCTTTTCCCTAATTTCCTATGAATAACCGACGTCCTGCCAAAATCGATATAAACAACCCTTGTGTAGTGCCACAATAGAAATATCAACATGAGAATAGTTTCTTTTCTTGGCAATCAGGCTTTTGATTGATTAGCTTATATATGGAGGAGCGGAAACGCTGTGTTTCGGGAACACCCTAATGCGTTCCTCCAGAATGGGAGAATGCATTGGTGATACAGCATTAGCGTGTCACCCAAGATCATCTGGAGCAACCCTCACAAATATGCTGACCCATTCTCTTGCCATTGAAACATTTGCGCAAAAGATTCCATTATACGATTCCATTTCACAAACTTTGGCAATCTCTACCAATATGAATGCAAATCAATTTTGAACGAATGGTTGTACGCACATGCCTTTAAAACGGCTGCAATTGAGCCGGTACCTATTTGGCTAATGATTTTTCTCGCTGTATTTGTTAGTTTCAGGAGGAGTGTAAAATTTGAGTTTAAAGTGGGAAAAATGAGAATTAAAAGCACATTGGGGTCCATGAGACCCCAGGGAAAATGAAAATACTGTCAAAATCAAGGACTAGCTGTTTATTCTCCGGATTTAAGGATTTGAAGTAATGATGCACCTGGACCACACGTTTCAGATACTGAATGAACGTGTGGTCAATGGAATGTGGAGTTGGAGGTGGATGTATTTCCGAGTTATCGGAAGTTAGACGTTGACATTTTGTGGTAAATTTGTGGCTGGAACAGCGAATGACCAATGTACGATTGACACGCTGGGTGTACCAACTGGAATGTTGTCCCACGTAACGTATCTCCTGAAACAGCCTTGCGCTCCTCTCACCATATAGTCCCTTGCAGGCGGTGTATATATGTGTGTAGCGAGGATTCGACGACGTTATGGACTGATGTCCACCTACTGTGTATTGCTACTGTTGGGGTTATATACGCATTGGCCAGTGGTCATCCGTCACTGTCAAGCTACCCCTCTTGCCACCAGAGCCGCTGACACCCCTTTGCCTGCTTGCCACTGCCCCGTCGAAGTGGTTTCACGAGGCAGCAAACGCTGAAGGGAGAATCGAACCTTCGCTTTGCTGCTCTAGCCTGGTAGCACGTGCTCGTCTCTGTCTCATCCGGCCTGTGTATATGCCGCACGTCAAGATGTACGCACGGATAATTCACAACGCCGTTGATAATGGCGGTGAGCTTGATAATTATAGATAAACAATCAGAATGACGTTGATTAGATTTGAAACAATGCTTTTCAGAATATAATACTTTCAGATCCATGACGTCATACCCGAGACATGGAATGATGAGAAAAAAAACGTTGGATGCTTGTCTCTCTTCATTCAAGCCACACGCTCGTGATTAATAACTGGTCATTCACGTCGCATTACTCATCGATGCTTGAGCAGTTGTTTAGGGCCTCGCTTTCCACTGTCAAAAGCCCGTGCACCCCATACTTCCGTCCCATCCTCCATACCGAGGCGTTACGGGCTGCGGTCAACAAATAGACGTGAGCTACAGCAACACCGTTTAGCACTTGTGGATTATTACTGCGGCAATGTGCGCTGGACCAAGTTTACGCCTCCAGTATAGAGCGAGCCACACGCTAATGCTTCATCGGCTTGCCAACAAGCAATCCAATGAATGAGTTCAACTAAATGTCCAATAGAACCTTCGACGGAAACCCCTTTCGAGGATGGATCGGTTCAACTGCGGAGAGGAGAAGAAAATCCCTTGCTCGTTACTCCAGACCTTTCACTGCAAAGATTGATACCTGACCGTGACACTAAAGAATAATTTATGAAACGCTTTGGATACGTACCGATAAATGCTCATCATCTGAAAAGTCTCTCTTTCTTAGGGATTCGAGCATTCAACAAATATTTGGTGAGTCAACGATCCATGCTGCGTTTGGGAATATGAATGGAATTGCCGTCATACGCCGTTGGGATAAGATCAATGCAACCGCTTGTTACGAAGAAAGTAAAATATTTATTCAACACAAATTCAATGCCCAATCGTATTTTTCTCCACCTCAATTATGATGGACAGCTTAATTGACCAGCTTTATCAACGACAAACAACTGTCCAACGAGATTTCTATGTTTGACACGATTGTAAGACACGAACGTTGTTCCACAAGCGATCAAGAAAAATTCCGAGGTTCTGAATCGTTGCTACAATATTTTACAATCTCAGCAAAGTTTACGAGGACCTGCCACTGAGCCAACGGAAGACTGGCTCGAAGTAACCTCTCTTCAATCTTCCTCAACGCGCCTATGAATATAAATATGAGAGCGGCAGTGATTTATGCCGGTTGAAGAAGAACCAAACGTTGGCTCCCCGGCACAAGAGTCAAGGTGTAAGAACGCGTGTTATGGGAGAGCAGCGGGAGGCAGAAAGCCATATCTCGTACATCCGAAAGGGACTCGTTTATATACAATACCGCACTTGAATAGTGGAGGCTTTTTATTTTACGTCGCGCGGTCAGTATTCACGCCCTAGATTTTTTAGAACCTCTTGAGAGCTATTGTCCATAGAGGTACTATATTTGAAATTGCTAAATTCTTTCATTTTCGTTGCCTCCTCGGTTTTGGCACCATTTTTATGTGTGGTATAAAAGTGATATGCTTACCAGATCCTCTGCCGAATCCGTAGTGGATTTCTCCGAAGATTTAAAGCACCAAACGGCGACACTACGTGTTTTGGAAGACGCCGTGTCGGTCCAGCCATTTTATGAGGACCATTGTGGCTTGACTAGAGAGATTCGAATAGCTGGTGAGATTGCGCATGTTATTAAGTCCTGATCCTGCAACATTAAGCGCCAGGGGTCCATTGTTAAATCTGTAAATCTGACGTACGTGAAGTGGGCGCGATCATCGATCGGCTTTTCAAACTGTTGGACAACCAGGGCGCCTCTTTCTTTGATCGACAGGTAATGACAGTTTAAACCATGGCACACACGTAGAGAACGTACTGTCGGCTAGTTGTAAATCTCATGGCTGCCTCGGAATGCCAATAATTTCACCGGCCCATCTACGCTGCCTCTCGTAATCCCTTTCGCATACAGACATAAGCTCCGTGTATGCCAAACGGTCTATGTGCTTCTCTCTTCCGTCCTGTGTACGCTCTTCAAGCCCCGTGCCGCTATTGCGGCTCTGTACCCGCGCTCGCCGACTCTCTACCGTCGGAGAGCGTAATGCATTTGATCCGCGCTAAAACGCATTCGGCAATGCATTGCGAATACTTTAGCCTGGTTCGATGTATACGAGCTCAACGCTCCCCTTAGCCATTCATGCGCTTACGACAAAAACCTGTATATGTGCTATACCCCACGCATACAAGTTTCTGCATCGTTTACTCTCCCACTCATCTTGCTCCTCGCCAACTCCGAGGCTGACAGGCTTATGCCAAATATCGAGATGCACGCTGGCTTCTAGAATGGAATTTTAAGATGATAAAACGAGCCAAACGCACTTTTCAGCAAAGTACTCCAGCTGGTTCGCTGAAAAATAAAAAAAGTTATCGAGTCCCTACTTTCGTTTGATGCGACATCAAGATCGATATCCCCACTGACGAGTGTTTTTACGCTTAATACAAATTGCACGTAAAAACCAGACGCGACGAGATGAAAACGCCAGCGACGTGTGTAAAGGGAAAAGAGAGGAAAAGAAAACTCGATGGGTTTTGATAAATGATGCGCGGGAGTTTATTCCACAAGGGTGTGAGTCTGCACGATGTAATCAAGCGTTGTATTATATAACAGGCTGAGTTACGGATTATAAGGGGTGAGTCTCCATTTTTATTGTCTTTTCGATTATTTTCCCACTTAGTTACAACTGCAGCTTTGGAATGTAAGTATTTCTTACACTGCCTGAAACAAATAATTATAAATAAATAATTAAAAACACTACTAGTCGTAGTTGATGCTGATCAAGCTGGATGTTGAGAGACTAGATGGTCAAAGTGAGATTAGGCGATTGGAGAAAAGTTAATCTTAATAAACGAGGGCAATCAACGCGAAGAGAAGGTCGAGAAAGGGGGCAGTGAGGACGGCGGCGGCGGGGTGTAGGAGGCGGTCACCGCAAATGCTCGATCCATGCAAATGGGCATCCCGAAATTCTCGTCGCTGGCCTCTGTATAATACAAAACACAATAGCCAAACACACTCACAGGCAAATGCCATCTCACTCGATTTCTCTCTGTACCGAGGACTCATTCGCATTCCCAAGAATTTGCATACTACTCACTCGATACGAGGTCTTTTGTCCGGCCGGGAATGTCCATCAACTTTTTGTTCGGACGCGGTCCAAAGCGCACCCAGCCTCCGAGTAAATAGGCGAGTATAAGCGAGGTGCAGGGGAAAGATATAGCAGAATGCGAAAGAGAGAACGAGTCAAATGACCAGCGGGGCTTAAGGGTCGTCGTCGTCGCCATCCTCGTATACCCCAGCCCAGCGCGAATACCAGCCAAGTGGGCACACGGCACGGAGCAGAATAGGGCCGCCTTTTATTTGCTGATTGCGTTCGGATTGTTTCGTGATTTAGCATAAATGTTTGATTAGATTACGCAGCCGCGCCCACGCTTCGGGCTCTCTGAATGTTCACTATGTAGAGCTGTCCACATTGCCGCTCTGTTTGTTCAAAGTATCCAAGCCCATGCAAACTTAAACACAATTCACCAACGGCTTACGCATGAATTTAAAGGAGAATTCAATCAGCTAGAAAAACTGTCTTAATGGCCTGTAAATTTCTAAACAAGAGATTGTTTCATTTGCCTCTGTAAATTACAGATCGTGTCTGGCATATTCGCAAGACACCGGGCTATGAAGAGTATTGCATTTAGGAAGAGCAACAGCACCACCTGAAATACCATCTTTACGATACGTACTGGAGTTACGTTAGGATGGAATTAGGTAGAGTGCTTCAAGACCCTAAGGTTTAGGTCATCAGTTTTAGACAATGCGATCTGCTTGTGCATTTAAGGTAATCCCTTCGTGAATAGTATATGCCTCCTCCCTGTAGTCGCGCGTGATCGTAGTTCCAGATACTTAATACAATGTCATCCCCAAAAGCCAGGGACGCCTCTTGTCCTTAACAACCTAGTCGCACGCCAGCCACGTTACAGCCACGGTTGTGTCCTCCGCTCAGCACGAGCTTACCGTTTCAAGATGGCCTCACATTAACACCTATTTCAGTTGCTCCTCCTGTTCCAACATCGAGAGCTTGTATTCCGGTAGATACTGCAGGATCTCTATATCGATATCGCTGTACACACGGCATCTTAATCCTGCCAGAAATCTAAGTATGCCGCTGAGTCCACAAAGATTCCGCGCTCAACCGCACAGTTGGCATTGTTTGGATCTCGCCGCACCAGGCTTCCGCATTTATGTCCAGACAATAGACAGCTTTTGACTGCATTTCTCAAGCTGATCTTAAATATCAACGAACCATGGACTTGGAAAGGATTCCAGAGTCGATTTTGCAAATGAAGGATGACCTTTGCAGAACATGATTCGAGCAGCCGATTTGATGGCTTTCTGAGTACAATGACAAACAAGAGCGAGTCACGTAGGGACGTCAGGTTGACGGATTTCCAGACAATATCCACTAAATCAGCATCGTCTTCGGCAATTACGATCCTGTCCTGAAATCCAATGAAGCGATTGCAGAGGCTCCCACGATCAGCATTGTGCCATGCGCCAAGAAGGAGACAGTGGGAGAAACGCGAAACGTATCGAAGTCATCGAGCGATTCTAGGGACGTCGCTCTCTACGTGTGCCTCTCCCTTGGGTACGATAAGGTAAGGACAAATGACCGAAGCATCCAGACCAAAGATAGCAAACCCAATGGCAACTCAGCACAGCCATGTATGGCGAGGCAAACAGCAAGGACAGACGAATCCTGTCCAGAAAATCAACCCTCTAAGTAAATTCGTATCAATCCCTTGAGACACGCGCCACGGGGTGATCCGTCATATGAGATTACCGCAGTAAATAAGGCCGGTCGTGGCACTCGTCCAGAATGAACGTTGAAGAAAGAAGACGGCGAGAGCGCCGCTTGTCAAGAGCGAAATCGAGTCATTGGGAAAAGTAGGAAGAAAAAAATCGTACTATTACGACAGAAAGATCAATCGATGTTCCGGCATGTATATCCAAATTTCCCTGAATAATCATTTTGCCTCATTCGGCCAGCATCCTCTCCATCATTCACGCTCTTCTGACTCTCCTCTCACTTTTCCCACGGCATTCAACTTTTCTATCATATCTCATTCCATGACCCTGGATGTCAATTAACTTTACTGCCAATTGACCATTTTTCAGGTCATGCAACTGCATTTTTCATCCACTGGTCAAACGCGCGGAAAAGTTGCCCAAAGCCGAGTAGAAAAAAGAAAAAAAAACACGATTCTTGCTCCACATTGAACGCCATTTTTTATCACCCCTGGTAGGATCGTCGACGTTCCAATTTCAGGGGAAAACTTCACGCCGATTACGGTATATGGAGCATGTCGTGTGTACACGGCTGCCAGCTGAGGGGCAAGCCAAGGCCAGAGAGAGAGACTATTTCCGCTCGATCTGCTTGAAGGATTAGATAGATTACCAGCTCTATTATACCATCAACCGGAAAAGGCAAAATGTAGCCAAAGACAAGGATCCACGTCCATCGTTTCCATGGGGTGAAGCAGCCGAGTTTCATGTCACATCGATTTTTTTGCAGAAGATTCTTTTTCCCTGTGTTCCAGCCAAGAGAGTGAATCGACGACACGGTATCAGGCGAACAAGAAAAGTTGCCATGAGTATCTTGATGATAAAGCTGTATCGGACCCTTCGCTGGCTCACGGAATCATTCATTCCCAAACATCCGTACCCCAGAAGAAAAACAAGTAACCCGTCAATCGGCATTTGGACCAATAACAAGATTGCAACGTGAACGACTCCGAGTGAATTATATAAATTAAACATTTATCCATTGCATCGCAGTTTGCTGATGGCATAGATATCAACCAGTCGGCGGCACACAATCAACGATCTAGCGGCTTTCTATGACAAGCGAAAGATCGATCGGGTATTAGGCTCCGCAATATTTCGAATATCATTCCGTATCGTTTCTCGATGAACCAATCGGTACTTCGTACACTGAAAATAAAATTTTGTTAACAATCGTTGATATTTTGTTGAACACGTCGAACTAAATGTTTTTTTTTGGTAATTTCAAAATTTTCGTTATTTTGGCAATATATTTGGTTTCTTATGGAATTATCAGCAAAATTTACGATTGGAATGACAAACATTTGCTTCCAAAGAGATTTTCTAGAATATTTCTTGCTGCGATGACACGATTTTTGGAATTATTTTAAAAAACGTTTAGTTGCACGTATCGAACAAAATGTCCATCTTTTCCAACAAAATTTTCTTTTCAGTGCGATAAAATTTTGTTAAAAATCGTCAATATTTTGTTGAACACGTAAAACTGAATATTTTGTTTATAATTTCAAAATTTTCGTCATTTTGGCAGTATATTTGGTTTCTTATGGAATAATCAGCAAAACTTACGATTGGAATGACAAACATTTGCTTCCAAAGAGATTTTCTAGAATATTTCTTGCTGCGATGACACAATTTTTGGGATTATTAAAAAAAAAACGTTTAGGTGAACGTATCGAACAAAATTTCCATCTGTTTCCAACAAAATTTTGTTTACAGTGTAACATTGACATCGCGGCGTATATACCAGCAACATTAAGGTACTGCTGATCATAATTGAGACTTGCATAATTGACATTTTCAACACAAACTAAAAAAAATAAAATAAAATTTAATTAGAAAAATGAAAAAAATGTATTCCAACGATTAACTTTTCAAACGGATTTATTCTTTAGATTTGAGGCTTTTCGAGGATTTGAACGATCCAATCAATCACGGGAGTTGTCTTGGTGCGATGACGTCACTGTATAGCGCGAAGAGCATGCTCCCCTATTAGTGGGGTGTGATAGGAAGCAGTCTTGTCTCAGGATCGGGGGTGGATGCTGGGATGCAGCGCGAGAGAAGAAATATTAGGCTACGGGATGTCGTATCGAGAGAGGGGGCGCGGTTGAGAATTCGAAGCCGACGTCGCGACGTCTGGTCTCTGTAGCATGGCTCGCGATAATTATATATTCCAAGGGTGTCTCTCACCGATCAGTCAATGTTTCCGCTGCAGCGTGCACGCTCGACAATGGAGCCGCGGAGATAGAGAAGAAAAAGGAGCTTATCTGTCAAAGGCTCTGGTACTTCCTCCGGAGGTCAGGCCAGTTTTTCACTGGGACACAAAGAGAATGAGAGGTTTGTTAGTTTTTAATTTAGTCGACGCACGAAAAATGAAATAATTCGCTATTTTGCTCTCGTCGAAGATTCCGTTGTGAAAAACTTCATGGCGTCAAGTTGAGTGGATATGATGAGAGGACGCGATGGTCCATCGCATGGGCAAATACTCCTGATATGGTATTTGATGTTGAGCAGCCTTTGAGTCGTTTGTTTATCGTCAGGCGTCGCGGTTGCTCTGCTCGGGCGAGGCATACAGTTTGATAGGTAGGTGCATGTACAAGGACGCGTGAATTGAATAAAGGGTGGTGGAGAGAGGACGAGGGAGAAATAAGCGAGAGCGCGGCGTGTAGAGAAGGCAAAGGAGAAAGCGCGTGAAGCTCTGGCGCGCATGAACGAGTTGATTAAATTCAAACACCTCGTGAAGCACGGAATCCAGGATGCACACTGATAGCAACCGGGTTGAGAGGTTGTGAAAGGACGTGGGAAGGAGAAATATGCTCTGATATCGGTTGCGAGGGCAAATGGGGGTGAGAGCTTGGGCTCAAAGCTTGCCAGATTCCGAATCGGTTGTGCGCCAAAGAGGCGAGCACAAGGATTCGCTCATTCCCGCGTTCTCATAGCCTCCGCAAAGAGCTTTCCTCTGCCATTGACGCTGACAACCCGCGCACCAGTTGACAATGGTCACGCATTATAATGGCTGCGGAGTCGTCGACCGGACGCTCTCTCGTATATACACGCTTTCTACCCCTCGTTTATAAGCCTCCATTGCGCCAAACCGTAGCAGCAGCAGTACGCATTCATTTATTTGATCCAAGGGGCAGCAGGGAGCAGAGACTCCGACTCCAACGATTATCCACTTTGAATAGGAACAACAAATACGCAAAAAAAAAAAGGCTCGAGGAAAAATGAACGACAACACACATACAAAGAGAGGGAGTGTATTGAATGAAACGGAAATTAACAGAGTCACGGCGTTTGATACGTGTTTGTCCGATCGGACCTTTACACACGCCCACAAAAACCACCCAATTCGATCGAATAATCCTCCCACACTTTTTACTCCTTTCCATTCATACGAGATTACGTTTTATCCAGATTTTTCAAAAAATACCCACATTCTCCATTTTTTAACCTCAAACTCCGAGCTTTTCGTTTTCAGGAAATACTATACAAGCCTCTGTTCCAATTTAAAACAGACCCGAATAATTGCTCGAGCTCTCGATCGATATAAAGCTCGTAGAAAATCGCCCGCAGCTCCAAATCGCCTTGTCCAAAGTCGCCAGGCTAATCTAAAATCTGTCAGACACTTTGATCGATGCGCTTAGAGCGTCATTTTAATGCTCGTCTCTCTCGCGTCAAATATATACGATCGAAGGAGCATGCAATAGAAACGCTCGTCACAAGCAATCTCTACCCCAGCTCTCGTCCATGCTTCGGGGTATACCACCGGCTTGATCAAACCGCCGCCCTCATCAAACTCCAATCATCCCTCGAGGAATTCAAAACCATTTCGGGCGTTACAGCGACGTGTGTGCTGGAAATTTTTTTTAAATCCAACAGCCCGCGTCAAAATTTCAAAGTCTGCAACGCCATTATCGAGCTCAAACATTGTTGGCACTGTTTTCTCTTCTGAGGCTCGGCGCGTTATCCTAATCCCATCGATAATGTCGTTCCTTCCATTATATCGATCAAATGATCGATTTTAACCATTTTCTCACGGTCCCCCATGAATTTGCATCAAATTTTCGAAGATTCTGTGAAAAATGGATTTTTGATCTTCGTCCACTTATTAATTACGAGCTTCTGGTAATTATCCTTTTCCCAAAAATGTTTTTCTTCAGAAACTTGTTACTCGCATTGCTCCATATGAGGGGAGGCTGAAATTTCCCATAAATTCCCATAAATCATGGTGTTTTCACGTTTTCTAAAATATTCGAGAAAACCTCGACGAAAATCTTGGATTACGCGTTTTTTCTCACGGTCCCCCATGAATTTGCATTAAATTTTGGAAGATTCTGTGAAAAATGGATTTTTGATCTTGGTCCACTTTTTATTTACGAGCTTCTGGTAATTATCCTTTTCCCAAAAATTGTTTTCTTCAGAAACTTGTTGCTCGCATTGCTCCATATGAGGAGAGGCTAAAATTTCCCATAAATTCCCATAAATCATGGTGTTTTTCACGTTTTCTAAAATATTCGAGAAAACCTCGACGAAAATCTTCGATTACGCGTTTTTTCTCACGGTCCCCCATGAATTTGCATGAAATTTTGGAAGATTCTGTGAAAAATGGATTTTTTATCTTCGTCCACTTTTTAATAACGAGCTTCTCGTGATTATGCAGTCCTTTTCCCAAAAATGATGGGAAATTTTTGTTTTTCTCCATAAACTTGTTGCTCGCATTGCTCCATATGAGGAGAGGCTAAAATTTCCCATAAATTTCCATAAATCATGGTGTTTTTTCACGTTTTATAAAATATTCGAGAAAATTTGGACGAAAATTTTGTTCCCGGACGAGGATCGGAGCACAATGTCGATTACGAAGAACCCTCGTGTGTGCAGGTTCGTGACAAAAATGCGAGAACTCTGTCGTGGGCGAATCCTCTCGATACATGGAAAATAATAAATAAAATCTGGCAAGTTGTGGGAGCAGGATAAAAGGAACAATATTATGATAACTCGATCGAGCAATCTGGCTGCAAGTTTGGTAAGGTCCAGAGAGAGCGTTGTACATCGAATCATCGTTATCGGATCTACGCGGATTTGGCTCTGCGTCCATTGGAAGGACGAGGGAAAAAAAAAAAGGAAAAATGGACTTTCGCAGGGGAATCTCGGAAGCTCGCTGGTTATAATCCTAAGTGAATATCGAATCCTCGGCAAAAGGGAGAAGAATTTTTCTCGAGGGCGTTAAACCCGACGCCCAAAATTCCCTCCGAGCTGCGTATATAATGACAATTTCATTCGTTCCGCCCGGATTAAGAGCGCGCGCAAATTTTTGTCTCCGTTCTCGAAATAAATTGAATTAGCGCAAGCTGCTTGACCGGCAAAGAGCAGGCCGCAATAATTTTTCGACCAGCCTCTCTGCTGCTTGACGAAATAACCAGCGCGCCCAGCAGGAGAACGGCTCAATATTTTCCATTAATATAACGAACGTGCCTGCTCTGTTCCGCGTCTCTGTACACGTTGCAACGATCGCCACGCACAAAACCTCGCGCGTCTCATCGCGTTATATTTCGGGCAATCGATCCGCTTGAATAATTTGCTCGAGAGTTACAGATGCGCCAATTAATCACGTGCACATACTCCGAATATATTGAGAAATATATATAGATAGATATGTAAACACACCTGGAACGAAAACGCTCGTTGAATTTATTCGGCGTCGAGAGGACATCGAGTATACCGGCGATGGGTGTGTGTCGAAGGCCGAACAGTAAAACACACAAAATTGTTATTTCATAACCAGGGAAAAGCATCGCGGGCGGGAACACATTGCCGGAGGCTATTTCACCAACCGAGAGATTGATAATGCGCCCAAAATATCCACCAACAGAAATTCAACTGGCAATTGGCGAAAAAAGGCGCACAAACACAGACACCAAATGATCGAATGAAAATAATTCATCGCAACCAATAACGAGTCTGCTGCTGCTGCTGCTGCTGCGTGTTTACCTTCAACGCAAATGCATTATTACGGACCTCGACGATGGCTCCAAATCCTCCACGAAATACTCTATTAAGAATTCAAATATTAACCACTCGATCAGTCCTCTTTATTTATTTTTATTTATATTTATATAATTAATATTTATTATATAATATTAATCAATAAATATTATATAAATAATATTATTTATATTTATTTATCATATTAATAATATTTAATACTATATATAAATATTATTATACACGTAATATATATTAATATTATTTAATAATATTATAAATATAATATTTAATTATATTTATAATATTATTAATATTTATAATATTTATAATTTATTTATATTTATTATATAAATAAATATTTATATAATAAATATTAATATAATATTTATTATAATATTATATTATATATATAATAAAATATAATAAATATATAATAAATAATAAAATATATAATAAATTTATATAATTTATATTTATATAATAAAAATATTAACTTTCCCACAAACACACGAAATTTTCTAAAAATCGACTCGTGAATACGAAGTTTCGATCTACTGCATTTTCTTATGAACCAGAGGCACGTTGTTCAGTTTCCAGTTACAAAAATCATTTCTGCAAAGATTCGAAAGAATTCCTTGCTCCGGCGAATCGCCAAATGGGCGAAAAGCGTTTGAGAATATTTTGAAAAAGTTTTATTAAGACGAAAAAAAAAATTTCACGGTTTGGGAAACTCCCAAACGTCCTGAGACGTAAAAGCAGAAAAAAATCTTTGCGCAGCTGAATTATTGTGAGGGGCTGATTTTTCCGGCGAATAAATAATTCTTTTGTACACGTTGAGCGATGAAACTCATAAGGAACGTTGCTGGTTTTGCCCACGTTCCGGAAATTGACCGAAATGGACGTACGATAAAACAAGGCGTCGTAACTTAATGACCGGCACTCTATATACAGACATATATGTGTATGCAATTAGAAGAGGGTCCGTAGAAAACGACATAATGAAAAGAAAGTACGATCTGTGCGTGCGCAAGGAAAAAAAAATCAAGTGGGTCGGAAGTAGCGAGCGTCACGATTGTCATTTGTAACCTTACGCTTGCTGCTTCGATCTTTTCGCTTCGCGTGTATTAATCGTCCCTTAATAGATTAACCCTCGGCAGGGGCAACACACCAATGTCACTGAGATTAATCTCCAAAGGTATCCGGGGATGAGAGTCACGTGCTGCAAGGAAAAAATCTTCGTAGCGAAACAGAACGAACGACCTGAAAAAAAAAAAAATTTACACTGAAAATTCAATTTTGTTAAAAAAAAATCGATTTCTTGTTCAAAACGGTTTTTGATTTAAAAATTTTTGTTATTTTGACAATATTCTGCATTTCAGACGAAACTGTCAGCAAAATTTTTCGTATGGAATAACAAAAATTTGCTTCTCAAAAAGACTCTAGAATATTTCTTGTTGCAATGGAAAAAATTTGTGATTTTTCAAAAAAAACGTTTAGTCGAACGCATCCAACAAAATATCTTCCAACAAATTTTTCGTTATTTTAACAATATTTTTCACTTCACACGAAACTGTCAGAAATTTTTTCGATTGGCATTCAAAAAAAGTCTCTCTAGAATATTTTTTGTTGCAATCGAAAATTTTTTTGTGATTTTTCTAAAAAAAACGTTTAGTCGAACGCATCCAACAAAATTTTCTTTTCACTCGCCTCGACGCTTCCGAGACTTTGCTCATATTTTTATTTAAAAAACCGCGTCGTTGGGTCGTTAATTAGAAATTGTGCGTCCAATTGATTTATAAAGAGAGCGAGTTTTTTTTTTGGCCCGGAGATTAATCGCTAGAAAACATTGTTTTGTGTCGAGGAGCGATTTTGGAAGGGACAAAGTTGTAAAATGGCTCACATAAGCGCGCGGATGGTGCAGAGTCGCGTCGATGCCAGGTATTCGTGGGTGGGAAACGGACTGAAAGAGAGGGAGACAGAGAGGGAGTTCATTAATTTATTCGAGCGTGGAAATGGCAATTAACTCGGACACCAGTGACAGGAGCAGGCTTGCCTCGCGGCCAGCAACGACAGAATCGAGAAATCCGGCTCTATCGATGCGCGTATATAGCGAAATGCATGGGGCCGCCACGACATGGTCTAGTGGGGAAGCCCTAAGGGCCTCGCAGTGTCCAGAGCGAGCTCTTTAAGCCGCGCAGTCCATCGACGATTGCTCAACATATATATTACATAACGCCGATACCACTGTCCGTTTTTTTTTGTTTTTTTTTTTTTAACACGGAGGGTTCTTTTCGAGCGTAAAAATGAATCAGGGTCCCGGACATTGAATTCGGAACTGTTTGTGACATTTTTTTCAAACCATCCGATCGAAATCGTTCTTTTTATTTCTCAATCTGTTTGTCGAAGTAATTGTGGATGACGTCGTAGGGCAACGATCTGATCTAAATTTTTTTTTCCCCTTTTTCTTACATAAAAAATGATCCGCGAGCCCAAGTTGATTAAAAAAAATTATTCCGAATTGACTGAATAACGAGATACTCTAAATCCAAGATTTTCCGAGGTAATCTGTATTTTTTGTGTAAAAATTTATTATGTAAATTTATTATTTCAATTTTTTATTATTAATTTTTATTTATTATGTAAATTTATTACGAAATTTATTATTTTATTTTATTCTTTAATATATTTTTTAGTAAAAATTGAATTTATTATGTAAATTTATTATGAAATTTATTATTTTATTTTATTCTTTAATATATTTTTTAATAAAAATTGAATTTATTATGTAAATTTATTACGAAATTTATCATTTAATTCTATTCTTTAATATATTTAAAAAAAAAATTGAATTTATTATGTAAATTTATTGTGTAAAAATAGTAAAAAACTTTATCGATCGATTTATTTGAAAAACTAAGTAAAGCTTCTTCGATGTTGGATAAAAGTGTATGCGAAGTTTTAAGAGGCTTGATCATTCAGAAATGGAAATATTAAGCGTTAAAAATAGCGAATTTTAACACACGTTCTTTCGAGAAACTAGTGAAAAAACAAAACACTCTAAATCCAAGATTTTCGGTGTCTTATAATAGTCGCGCGTCTCGATTTCATTAAGCCAGGCGACGCGGAAATGTAGGGCAAACGTTGGAGAATTGAGCCATGAATATTTAATTCTAATCAAGGTCCAGGAAAGAGCTCGTTGGTGTCCTTGCAATAATCATAGAGCGCACAGGACGATCCCGAAGAAGGGAGAGAGGGAAAGAGAGATAAAAGGATGAGAGCAAGCGGCAAGATGGAATCGCTGGTGCAATCGAGTGGCATTTCTCTTTCTCTCGTTTCGCACGATTTAGCCGCACCAGCAGGGAGTATAATATCCTTTGGCTCGTTTTCCTGTATTAACAATGTTGTTAACATGAGTCCCGACGACAGAGAGAAAAGCCTCGTGAATAGGGGATGCTGCGACGCTCCTCGTACTCCTCGCCCGACAAAATCCATGGCCTTGCCGGTTCTAACCCAAACTATTCGCATGTACCAAATGGCTCTGTGTACATATATACACGGACGTAATATATGTGCGAAATTGGTAGGGGTGGCAAGAGCAACAGAGATAAGTGTGACGACCTGTCCAACGACCGGTGGATCGGGTTAAGGGGGTGTACGGAGAGAGCAAGGGAAAGGCTTGACGCAATCAACGTAAAACGTAACGTCGACGCTAACAGGGATTAGTTTATCTTCGGAGAGTCTCTCTCTCGCTCTCTCGGTCTCTGTCATTGGTCACAAAGCGTAAACGTGTGCTTAAACCTCCCTCGCTGCGCGATATAGTCGCCGGTGGAGAGAGAGACCGATTCCGCACACCCCCATGCCCAAAAACTCGAAGCGTCGTCCCTGCTCCTGCCTTCAGCTGATATCCGAGTGGATGAGCCGAGCAGGGAAAGAGAAGAGCCGCGAAATCGTCTCGACACCGTTCACGGTAATTACCGGGGCAAGAAAACCTCCAAGCACCTCCAGCGTGGTGAAGCTCTGTGTGTGTCTTTATGTTTCTGCACCAAGAGGCTCTCCTGCGGGACAGTTAACATCCTCCAGGACTATGGACCGACGCGGAGAGAAAAGCAGGAAATGGGGGGGAACAAGATATGGAAGAAAAAAATTACGATTTTGCAAACAGCGAAATGAAAAGGGAGATATTCTCGGTCCATTTACACTGAGATTTTCTCATGCAGCCCAAAATCCTTAGGGGTTTGTTTGGGTTTGTTTGTAAAAATTAATTATTATTTAAATTATAATTTATTTTATTATATTATAATTTATTTATTATATTTATTTATTGTATTATTTAAATTATTATTCAAATTATACAATAAATTGTACAATTTATTCTTTTAGAATTTTGTTTAAAAAATACGAATTCTCCGCCATTTTGAAATTTTCGAAAAAAAGTTGTCGACGCTCTAACTCGCGCAAATTTTGAGATTCATTACTAATTTTTTTTTTTACAAACAGAGAATCATAATAAGAAGGTTGATACTGAATTTGGAAAAAATCGATGAAACGGTTTAAATTTAACAATTTTTCGAATTTTCCAAAAATTCAAGTTTTTTCGAAAAATCGTCAAATCGCTCAAATTTTCACAAATTTTCTAAAATACTCACTACAAGTCCCTCGTCCTCTTTCCATTCTACAAAATTCGTCAAAATATTAAACTCAAAAATGCAAAAAAAAGCCTGATCAGTATTTAGCAATTTATTTCTGTCAAAAAAAAAAAAAGGATCCACATGATCGAGTCTAGATCGTGCTGCATATATGCACGAGCTCGAAAAGCAGGCAGGGATTCAGTGAGTATTACACGAAGACAGAAGCAGCAGCAGCAGAGAGTGGACAGCGGTCGTGACGCATTGCCACGAATTTGCGTATGCTCTGGGTATATGGAAAGCACTACGGCGTAACAGCGTGCGTGCATGGATATGGTCCAGCGATGCCCACGGTTTTCGTAGCACGTTTCATAATGTGTACTATAAATAATAGACACGCGAAATCGCTTTTGTATTCATATTAAGGGCGCAGCTACGATGCAGATACAGAGTTATCTCGAACGTGCGGCTCGTTTTGTTATTGCTGCTCCCACGCACAAGACCAAATCGCTCCGATATTTTTTTTTTCTTCCTTTCGGGATTAATGGCTCGTACGTATTTTATTGTCGAACCTTCGCCTCTTTCTCTCTCTCTCTCTCACTCACTCTCTCGATATATTATTATTTTATTTCTTGCAGTTCCTCGGACGCCTCCTATTTATACTGACCGCTGCCACGGAGCTTTGATAAATCGTCGGACGTTTCAAAAGTGTAATAAACTATGTGACCAAAGTTTTAATATACAGCTTCACAGCATTCGTAGAATATTTTCGATACCAAAAAACAACATTTCTCCAGAGACCATTCACTCTTTCTCCCCTGCTCGTCGCTCTGCATTTAAATTCCAAAAAAAAAAACTTCCATTTTGGCCGATTAATCATTGATAACGAGAAAGACGAGAAAAGTTTCAAGATTCTAAAAAACGTGGCTTCTTATCGCGCAGTATCGAAAAAGCTCCTGGTTCTATTTCCACTGGTCACTCGAACCAATTCCCACGAGAGTTTCAGCCAAACATTTCTATCCCCTGGACAGCCATTCCAGTATTTTTTCACGAAGGAAAAAAAAATTGCTCACAAATTATTTAGTTCGAATGATGCGGAGAGTGAAAACAAAATTTTTTCTCATTTTTAGGCACCGAATCCTCCAGGAGGAGATTCCGGAATTATATTTTGTTCGATACGTTCAACTAAACGTTTTTTTTCAATAATCTCAAAAATTATGTCATCGCAGCGAGAAATATTCTAGAAAGTCTCTTCGAAAATGAAATTTTTGTCTTTACAATCTATTAATTTTAATTTATTTAATTTATTATTAATTAATTAATATAATTGAATTAATTTATTATTAATCAATTAATTTAATTCAATTAATTTATTAATTAATTTAATTTTGCTGACAGTTTCGTTAGAAATAAAAAAAGTTCCCAAAATTGCGAAAATTTTGAAATTATGATAAAATATTTAGTTTACCGTGTCGAAAAAAATATCGACGTTTTTTGACAAAATTTCATTTTCACCGTTCGAATAAATGAATCCTCCGAATAGAGTCCCTCAATTTTCGACAAATATTTTTATATATTCGTTCAACGTACGTTCAACTAAACGTTTTTTTTTAATAATCTCAAAAATTATGTCATCGCAGCAAGAAATATTTTAGAAAATCTCTCTGGAAGCAAATTTTAGTCGCTGCAATGGTAAATTTTTTTGACAATTCCATTAGAAACCAAATTTACTGCCAAAATAACGAAAATTTAATGAAAAAATATTTAGTTGGCAGTGTTGAACAAAATATCGACGATTTTCAACAAAATTTCATTTCCAGTGTCTACAAGACTCTCTCTCCTGCGTGGGTACGATTTTTCGGGTGTTTCGTGTTAAGGGAAGCGTCGCGACTGCTTTGAAGATTCACCGGAAAAGTTGGATTTTATTTAGAGCTTCAGGACGTGGCGTTTTTGTCGTTTCCAGAGGATCGCTCGTCCCCTTGTCAGTCTCCTATGCGCTTCGAATTGGACGAGAGACTCGGCGTGCTGGATTTTCGCTCCCGTGACCATTATACCGTAGCCGTAGGGGCTGTGACGGCAAAGTATGGATTTGGCTTCGACGCATCATTGTTATATATATATAGACGCGTGGGGGTGTAAGAGTTTTGCAGCGCGGGTTTCGTGCGGCGAACCGACTTTCCGGAAGGGTCGATTGTTGACCGAAAAGTCGCCAATTTAAAAAGACCCCCGGCGCTTTTTTTTCTCTCCCCGCGCGCAACGCGTGTATAGAGCGATCTGCTGCTCGAAAGAGAAGCAAAGGCCGGAGGCTTGCGCACCCTGATTTGCTGGACAAATTGCGTGTGCCTGGGCGACGTCCTTTCGCTCTCTTTCTCTTTCTATTTCTCTCACTTTTTTTTTCCCCGCTCCCGGAGATCACTCCGAACACAAGCAATTATGTTGTTACGAGCTGTTTACAACGGGATTATTGTCGGTAGCATCTTGCGCCTCCGGGGGTGCTTCCGCGTGTCTCGCGGAAGCAAAGCACTGCTCGGGGATTTTCCTCTTTTTGTTAGAGTTCCTATTCGCTGCCTTTTTCAACGTTACTCGTGGGCGATAGAAAACTGTGGATTTAGAATGGAAATTTTTTTTTTTTTTTTTTTCGATCGAGATTTTGATGAATTTTTTTTTTTTTTTTTATAACTCTAGGGAATTATTTGTGGGTTAGTATTCGTTTGGGATTCCTATGGCGTTTTGAGACTCGCTGTGGAGAACATTTTGTTGGATACGTTCGACTTGACATTTTTTTGAAAAATCGTAAAAATTTTGACAGGTAGAAATTTTCTAGAAAGTCTTTACGAAAAGAACGTTTTTGTCATTCCAATAGTCAATTTTGATGACAGTTTCGTTTGAAATGATAAATATTGTTACAATTATGAAAATTTTATTGGAAAAGATCGAAATTTTGTTGGATACGTTCGTTTAAACGTTTTATTTTTTTAAATCACAAAAATTTTGTCATTAAAGTAAGAAATATTGTAGAAAGTCTCTTCGAAAGGCAAATTTTTGTCATTCCAGTCGTAAATATTGCTTCCAGTTTCGTTATAAATAAAAAAAATCGTCAAAATACCGAAAATTTTGAAATTATTCAAAAATATTTAGTTTATCGTGTTCACCAGAATATCGACGTTTTTTGACGAAATATAATTTCCAGTCAACTCTAGAAAGTCTCTTCGGAAAGCAAATTTGTGTCATTCCAATCATAAATTTTGTTGACAGTTTCGTAATAAATAAAAAAAATCGTCAAAATACCGAAAATTTTGAAATTATTCAAAAATATTTAGTTTATCGTGTTCACCAGAATATCGACGTTTTTTGACGAAATTTAATTTCCAGTCAACTCTAGAAAGTCTCTTCGGAAAGCAAATTTTAGTCATTCCAATCGTAAATTTTGCTGACAGTTTCGTTAAAAATAAAAAATCTCGTCAAAATACCGAAAATTTAGAAATTATCAAAAAATATTTAGTTTATCGTGTTGAAAAAAATATCGACGTTTTTGACGAAAATTTAATTTTCAGTGTGACACATTTCGTTGCAGACTATTTTTTCCGAAGCGCGTACTCTGTCGTGAGCGTTGGGAAAGGGTGGATTCGTGAAAAGGAATAAAATAGTATTAACATGCAAATGGGTAAGTCGCGGGGCAATGAGTTTTGTGGTTAGCTGCGGAGCTTAATTGAATGTGTGGCGTAAATAAATATAAATAATGTCGCGCGGCAAGTCGTGCTGCTGTTGGTGGTGCGCTCATGAGAATATCCATTAAGCTGATGGTTATTATTCGGCGCTGAATTACCCGGCGCGGGGGAGAGACGTACGGGCGAAGGCGCGCAGCAGTGCGAAGATTCTCCCAAATGGAATGGTCGATGGTAACCGTGCCGACAATTTCTTCGGACGTTTATACATGCGCGATTCGCAAAGGTCGAGACTTCGATTAAGGCTTCCGCGCGAGGGCTTGTGTGGACTTTGGGATCGCGCGCGAAAGCGCGCAGCTCTCCGAGACTTTTCAACAAACGAAATCTCCGCGCAGGTAAAAATTCGTGGCGACGCGTGCGTGTGCGTATTCGAGAATATACATTTATTAAATGTTCGCGCGCGCGCGCGGGCAAAGCGTGCCGAAAGGAATTGCCGCGCGCCGCGGTAGCCGCCGCCATCTTTTTTTTTCTTCTCCAATCGTTTTTTTTCCCCTTTTTGCTCGCGGCCTTTCGCGAAGAGGATTAATTTGCGGTAGGGACACGGGGTGAAAGACTTGCGGCCACTATACACGACGACGCCGCACGCTGCTACCGGTATATGAATCTTTAAGGTTTACCTTCGCAGGCATTCGCGCCGCCGCGTGCGACTCTCACTTCTGTGAAGCTTTCGCTACTGCTGCTGCGGAAATAATAACGCCACCGGCGGAGGAGGCTCCTTGATAAACCGCCGACTCGTATGTACGACACTGAAAATGAAATTTCGTTGGAAAAGATCGATATTTTGTTGGAAGTTAAACAATTTTTTAAAAAATCACAAAAATTTTGGCTTTGCTGCAGAAAATATTCTAGAAAATCTCTTCGGAAAGGAAATTTTTGTCATTCTAATGGTAAATTTTGCTGAAAGTTTCGTTAGAAATAAAAAATATTGTCAAAATAACGTGTTGAACAAAATATCCAAGTTTCTTGACGAAATTCGATTTTTAGTCAATTCTGGAAAGTCTCTTGGGATAGGAAATTTTGTAAATTTGTAAATTTTGCTGAAAGTTTCGTTAGAAATCAAAAATATTGTCAAAATACCAAAAATTTCGAAATAACCCAAAAATATTTCTCGCGTTTAACAAAATATCGACGTTTTTTGACGAAATCCAATTTTCAGTCAATTCTGGAAAGTCTCTTCGGAAAGGAAATTTGTGTCACTCCAACCTCAAAATTTAGTTAAAAAAAAATATTGAAAAAATACCAAAAATTTCGAAATAATCCAAAAATATTTCTCGCCTTGAACAAAACATCGACGTTTTTTCGACGAAATTCAATTTTCAGTGCACGATAATAATAATAAAAATCGTTGCACGACAAAAAAAAAATCCGAAGAATTTCTCTCGCGGTTACGACTTCCCAAAAATCATTGTGCGCGTGCACTTCATTAAATTCCCCCCGCCCCCGCCCAGCCTCCAGAAGAATATTCACTTCGTGGTATTCGCATAAACGCGACCAACAGGGTGGCCCGCGATAATCATTTATTACGAGCCAACATGCAAGTCGGCTCTTAAATGAAAAATATTTGACTCTCGACCAATCGCAGAGCTGCTTCCCTTATTACAGCCTCCGAGAAGCATTTGCTACATTTTTTTTTAAAGATTTCTTCGTTTCTTACGCATCGCACGTCAAAGATTAAGAACGAATGGAAATTTGGCGAAAATCTTTTCGTCATACAATGCTCCACATGTTTTTGTTACTTTCTGGACTCGCGCTGCCTCTCCGAACGAC
This sequence comes from Hyposoter didymator, assembly GCA_037952995.1. Lineage (NCBI taxonomy): Eukaryota > Metazoa > Arthropoda > Insecta > Hymenoptera > Ichneumonidae > Hyposoter > Hyposoter didymator. The sequence continues at coordinate 10,575,547 of JBAJMU010000009.1, read as the reverse complement.
GCACAGAGTGATTCACTGTCCGCAGTCGATTCACCTCGCGTACTTTGGCTCGTTACACGTTCGCCTTCATTTTTCCTCCTGGAGCTTGGGTTATGGTCCATCGGAGCAGCTGTTGGCCCCCCGAGAAACGAAATACTTTGACCTCAGGACGATGACTCAAATGTCACCCACGAGAAACCCTCTTAACTGTCTCTCTCCCTGTCTCTTTCGTTTTTTCCGCAGGAGCTTAACGTCCAGGACATTGGAAACTAAAACTTTTGTAGCTAAAGATCCGAGAACACGAGATCACGTGACTTTCATCCACGCATTTACGAATCCTCAAGTTGCCGCGATGTCCTTCGAGTTATTTATCGCTAAAAAAAAAAAATGGAGGACGAAAGGCTTCATACGAATTATAAATCGAAACCCAAACACTGGAAACGAACATTTTGTCGGAAAAGATCGACATTTCGTTGGATTCGTTCGACTAAACGTTTTTTTTTTNTTTTTTTTTTTTTTTTTTTGAAAAATTTCAAAAATTTTCGTCATCGCTGCAAAAAATATTCTAGAAAGTCTCTTGGTCCACTAAAACGAACATATTTCGCGAGAGTCTGACATCTGACAATCGTAAGCATCGACGAGACTCTCGTTACGATCCTCTCTATGCGGTTGCGCGGACAATTCGCCGAAGAATTCGCGATAAAGCGACGAAAATTATTGCCTCACTTCGCGGTCGAGCCTGCTGAACTCTCTCGGACCTCGCGCAACAACCGTAGCGAAAAGTTCACTCTCTCATCCTCCTCTCCGGTCTGTGCAGCTCCGACAACTCTCTCTCTCGCTCGTTTTTTTTCTCTACCTGCCTGTGGCTCATTTTTACTGCATATCCGTGGTATACGCGCCGCGTATACATATATAATAAGCGCCTCGCATATAAGCGTCCCGAGCAATTTGTTACGTGTCGTGTAACAACCCCTGACACGGACGACCTTACCAAGGTAGCTAGTGAGGGAATACACACGTCGAGTCGTCGATGGTTCTGCGGAATTCAATGATCCTTATTCTTGTCCGTTCAGTCGCAGGCTCTCGAACCTCCGGAGAGTCATTTCAAAACCGCAAAATGTTGCTTTCGAAATATTTCGAAAAAAAAACACATTTTTCTCACTGGAAAGAAAATTTTGTTGAAAAAGATGAAAATTTTGTTCGATACGTTCGACTAAACGATTTTTTTAATAATCTCAATAATTTTGTCAATGCAGCAAGAAATTTTTTAGAAAATCTCTTGGGAAGCAAATTCGAGTCGTTCCACTCGTTAATTTCGGTGACAATTTCGTTAGAAATAAAAAAATATTGTCAAAATAACGAGAATTTTGAAATTTTTCAAAAATATTTATTTTATCATGTTCAACGAAATATCGACGTTTTTGACAATATTTAATTTTCAGTCAATTCTAGAAAGTCTCTTCGAAAAGCAAATTTTCGTCATTCCAATCGTTAATTTTGCTGACAGTTTCGTTATAAATAAAAAATATTATCAAAATAACAAAAATTTTCAAATTATAAACAAAATATTGAGTTTTTAACGTTTTCACCAAAAAATCGACGATTTTTAACAAAATTTCATTCTCAGTGCTCCCACAACTTCGGCACAATGATCGGCGCATCTTCGTTTTTGCGAAAAACAAAAAAAAAACGGCAAAATTGAAAATTTCCAGCGGCGAAAAAAAAAATAACAAAAATTCACCCCGCAAATGTTTGCAAAAGCGTTCACCGGAAAAGGGCCAACTCAGCGTGACTTTTGGGGCGCGCAAGGACCAAGAACAAGAAAGTGCTCTGTATAGAATGCTCAGGGAGGTGTGGCAAATGGGGAGAGAAAAAAAAACGTCTACAGAAGCGTGAAGATTGATGCCTCGGTCATCTTGTCGAGTCACTGGACTTGGCCAGCAGCAGCAAGGGAAGTCGAAAACGATCCCTCTAGTTTGCTACGATCCTCGCGGACGAAGCCGCCTGTAAAATGGACTTAATTCAGCGTCTCACGAGGTGAGTGACGAGGGTCCTGACCACACACTCCCCCTGTGTATATACAGCAAAACATTAAAATGTACGCAACGAATTTTTTTTTCCCATCGAATTTCCAAGTTTTTTTAATTTTTTTTTTTTTTTTTACAAAATATTTTTTTTCCATTTGCCGCGATCACGATTACCCCCAACGGACGCGTACGAGATACTCGGAACGCATCAATAAACAGCATCTGCCGCGCCGCATTCATCTCCCGGAGGATCGCAAACGCGCGCGAGATTTGTGCTGCATTTCGCATTTTATGCTTTTACCACCCCCGCATCCCTCAGGCGCGAGCATGTTCCTCCCCTTTTTCGTTTATGTTCTGGTTTATGCTTCACACCAAACGCGCACCACGATCTACATATCGCTCCAGCATCCACTTTCCTCGTCGCATGTGCATCCGATGACATCGACGAGCAGCGATTTTTCTTTTCGCCTCGCTCGTCTCCCTTTTTCCTTTTTTCTTCCTTTTCCATTCTCAGCTCAATGAAGTTGTTCAAACTCGTAGATTTCGTGATACGAATCATGGCTCCGGGGGATTTTTTTTCTCGGAGAGGAAACTGAAAAATTTTGGCAAAATTTGCAAATTTTTTTTGTTTTTATTTTGGAAATTGACAATTTTTATAAACTGCAGACTTTTTGGTGGTGCTGGCGATCAAAAAAGGATCCGATACTGCAGAGAACGTAGAGAAACACTCGCATACGAAGCATCACAGTGAATCAGAGGGCGCAGCTCAGCCAGTCGTAAAAAACGTCCAAGCAACCCCCACATTTCCTTGTCGTTTTCACGCTCTCGGCCAATCTCTATTTCCACGAGTATATTTATACATTCCTCCGCGTCAATTCACCCTGGTAACTAGTTTTGTCCCGCTCGCTGCTGCTGCTTCACCTTTTTTCATTGCCTTTTTATCGATGTAATTTTGTAAAGCGTATGGCACTCTGCGCGAGATATCCGCAAGAGCGTCCGATATTACATTCCGCCAGGGAAAAAAAATAACGCTATAAAAGAACGGAAAAAAAAATGTTGATAAAAAAAAAGAAAAAAAAAGGAAACTGCGTGCGGGTGAATCGGAACGACCGTCGTCCGAGCAGAAAAGTTTCGTTGCCGCCGCAACGATCGTTGAACCCGGACGAGGCTTTTCATAAAATGGACACAAAAGTAACGCAAGAAAAGGTACACAAAGAATTATCGACGTCGCGTGCTGCATCGCTGGCTTTTGAAAATTCACTCAATTTTCCCGCCAAATTTTTTTGGAACAAAATCGATTTTTTGTTTTTTTTTTAATAATCACAAAAATTTTGTCATTGCAGCAAGAAATATTCTAGAAAATCTCTTCGAAATGCAAATTTTTGTCTTTACAATCTATTAATTTTAATTAAATTAATTTATTATTAATTAATTAATTAATTTAATTTAATTAATTAATTAATTTAATTTAATTAATTAATTAATTAAATTTAATTAATTTATTTAATTTTGCTGACAGTTTCGTTAGAAATAAAAAATATTCCCAAAATTGCGAAAATTTTGAAATTATTCCAAAATATTCAGTTTACCGTGTCGAAAAAAATATCGACGTTTTTTGACAAAATTTAATTGTCACCGTTCGAATAAATGAATCCTCCGGATAGAGTCCCTCAATTTTCGACAAATATTTTTATATATTCCGTAACGAGGAGCAGGTGGAAATACGTGTCACGACGATATGCTGAGGGACGACGAGACAAGGGACAACGAGAGGAGACGTGACGTTGCATTGATTCCTCTCTGATAGCCCGGAGCAGCGAGGGCGATGCTTTCCAAAGCCAAAAGGCGACTGGACGAAAAATAATGAAAGAAATCGAGAAAATCGAAGCAGCAGCTCAAAGTTTATTCAAACAGT